>BPLR01003769.1:0-221070 GCA_021605095.1 Caerostris extrusa
AGTTACGTATTGCTTGGACAGTTAAAAACTATTTAATTGAACTACTAAAATATCGAGGAATTTTTTTATGTTCTTATAATTTGATTAAAAATATCAGAAATTATACATTTAAAGCTATAAGGTAATAAAATATGTTTATCTCCTTCTTTCATCAACTTAGGGGAGATATAAATATAATTAGTGCATAATTTGAACACTTCAAACACTACACGAGAATATATATATATATATATGAGTGGTCTCCTATCCCAATCTAATGGAATAAGGTCTAAATTTGCATGACCAGTTAAAAATTTTTTAAAATTTCATTAATATAGAAAAAGTGTATTACTCAAATGTACATAGTACAAAAATTATTTGTATATAAATGCAGCAAGAGAGTTTAAATATAATTTATTCCAATTTTAGTTAATATTATTAATACATTAATTTAAAAATTGATTTGTTATGATTTTTATTTAAATTTTTTTTAGTAGCTTCTAAAACTAAATCCGTTAATATTTCTTTATGTGTTGAATATATGTAGGACTCATGCATCACTTATGTATCCCACGAAAAGCCCACTGACGGGCGATGAGAGGAAGACAGTGCTTTTGGTAAAACTTTTAAATGTATCTGCCACACCCGTGTCGCGTGTAAATTACCTGGGAAACTCCCCATGAAATTGCCGCAACCTGACTATTAATGCGAGACGCGTTTACAAATATTGTCAGAATCACCATAATAATAACCATAATCGAATATCACTATAAGCGTGTATAACAATGATGAACATGAATTAACCTCAGACCACTTGCACGCTAGCAGCGCATGTTGCCACTGGCCTCTTGATTTGGATAATCTGCTATTTTATTTTTGGAAGTATAAAAAGATATCACATTAATATCTTTATTTTTAAATTATTTAATAGTGAGTCCCTTCTTTTTGCTTTCTTATTGAACAATGGTGGGACTCATTAAAACTTATGCATCCCACGAATAGACCACCCACATATGACGAGGGAAGGATGAGCCTCTCCCGAGAAAATTCATGGGACACTGCCTCGCATTTGCATGAGATATAAGGAGAGAAAAACTCGAACATTCCCCCCAGGTAGTCTCACCATCGATGCGAGGCGCTTTTACTTATATTGTCACACTTGCCATCGAGTCTGGAAGTACTGATCACTTTAGTTGACCCTAGTCCACTTACACACTAGTTTTTAATAAGTACGAGTAGATGAACTGTATTAGATATTTATAGAAGAAAATATTCTTCACAGCATAAATTGAAGGAAAGAATTTAGTTCAAATAAGGAATATAGATTTTAAGAACTGTTGCTATTGGTTAACTTAATCAGATATAAAGAATTACGCTTGAAAGTCTGTATTTATTCGGGATTCTAGGCAGACAGTTGTCCTTCTCAAAAGCCTTTTCGAAAAAACAGCAAAGTAAAGTTCAACGACATTGTTACTATATGATAAACAGATATAATCGATACTCTGTAGCAAGGTAAAATGCTTATGTTCAATAGAAATATGTATGGGAGATACTAAAGTAGCAGAAGAATAACAATTATTTAATGACTAACAAAATGTAAAATGAAATTTATGTTCAATAGAACATGACCAAAAGTAAAAACATATTCATCAATTACTGATTTCGACATTCATTTTATATTTGCCTAAACGTTGATGGGTTTTCAAGGCCATGAATATTTAATCATTTAGTGTATGAACTTTATAACAGAAAAAAAAGTTAAATATACATAGTGCCTTTTTTTTCTTTTTTTATATCTTTTTCATTTTTTAAAATATTAATTTTAGTTAAAACATTTGTATAAATCAGTTATTTTTTTCAAAAATATGTTTGAAACATCCTTTAAATAAAAGATTTCACGGGCTTGTTTTATTTTTTCTAGCATTTGTCTTTTTGACTTTACTTTCAAAGAAACCATTGCAAACATCCCTATTATTTTTGAACTATCCAATTCAAAAATAAAAAAGTAGTGCTGCTACATTTTGAAAATAATGCTATTTTTTTAAAAATAATGCCACGACTTTTTAAACATATGATATTGCTTTTAAAAAAAACATGCTTTTTAAAAAAATACTGATACTTTTTAAAAATATCATACTGCTTTTTTAGAAACATACAAAGGGTAACCATCATCATTTTCCTTAATCATTTCCAGTTTATTGATAAATTATAATTTCTTACTGAATTCCATTCATACCTTTGACTTCAACAAAGGAACAACATAATAAGACAAACACATACTTTTCTCATATTTTTATCAAAATTATTCTAGGAAATCTGCATTATTTACCTTTACTTATTCCATACATTTATCAGTCGATTGATTAAAATAGCAGACTATAATGGTTTCGAAATTAAATACCCTTTTACTAGAAATTTCTCTTAAAAATATCAAGTTTACTGATCGCAGAATAATGTTATCAGTGTTTAATAACTAGAATGTCAGCATAAGTTAAACGATAAACTCGCATATCTCCTTATTAATAACGGCCAAACATACTTTGAACCTGTGCATGATTTATTCTTGCGTTCTGTCGAAATCCGTGTATCAAATTATTAATAGCTCGCCATTATCGCTAACATCTAAATGTTGTTGATGAAGATCAAAATTCAATTTTATGTCATCCTTCATCGTTGGCATTATGTTCTTATTTATGGTCTGTTGAAACGCATTTGAAAATTGATATTTGTATTTACCTTTGAATTCCGCTGCATATAACTTCTCAAACGTTCAATTTCAATTTAACGATAATGCTTGTTTTATCCGTTTATATTCTTATAAAATATTTATAAACCTATCGGGATATTTGTGTAATTCTTTTTGATCTTGTAATTTTAATTAAAAATAGGTTTTATTATATTAATTATCTTTTGATATTTAATGTATGCATTTTGTAAAGATATTTTTTTTTTTATTTGTAATAAAAAAGTAGCATATAATATTAGAACTGAAATTTTACCATTTTAAGGATATTTCTACTTAGACTAATCATATATATATGATAAAATTGAGGAAGTTAATATAGAAATATTTAATTGCTGGCAAAAAAAGTACATGAGTCGAGGTGTTTTTTTTGTATTCATTTATTATGACTGTAATAATTACAAGATATTGCTTAAGTTTTAAAAAAATGAAGGTAAATAAGTTGGTATGTTCAGCTTCGGGTTTATTAATATTGAAAATGTCATATTAACATTAAAAACTAATAAAATTTCATGAAAGCAATTAGAAATTAACTTGAAGTTTTCATTACAGGCATAAATAATAATTTGGGACATACTAGTAGTTAATATATGAAATAGAAGATGAAAAAAGTTATAATAATAATATATGATTAATATTTTTACGATTCGAAATGATTTATACGAACAATAAATATGTTGAAAAGCCTTTTATTGGAATCCTGTACAAATAGGTAAACAGCTAAACTCTAAACAGGAAAACAAACTCTCCATGAACAAGTTAACACATATGTTGTTAACAGTTTAAGGAGTGTTTTGCCCAAATAACTTAAAAGTTTATTCATTTTACATTAGAGTACTAACAGGTGGGCTGAAACATTCGTAGGCTGACACATAGATGACGCTACTAGTATTAAATCCATATGATTTTTAGTTAGCCCTAACCTTCAAAAGACACGTGTATAAAGGTGACAGCTGTTGCACAATTAGTACGTGAGTTATAGCATTTTTAGTGAAGCAACTTTTGTTAGTTTGAAAAATGGATAAAGTGTATTAATAAAGCATTGCTTTTGGAGAAAAAAATACTATTGAAGCCAAGGCTTGGCTTGATAAATATTATTAGACTTTGCACCAGGAAAGTCAACCATAGAGAAGTGGTTTGCTAAATTTAAACGAGGTGAAATTAGCACCGAGGACGATGCAGGTAGTGGACGCCCCAAAGAGGTTGTTACTGACGAAAACATTAAAAAGTCCACAAAATAATTTCTGATAATCGTAAAGTGAAGTTGATTGAGATAGCTGAGACCCTAAAGATATCAAAGGAACGTGTTGGACATATCGTGAATGGATATTTGGATATGCGAAAGTTCTGTTCAAAGTGGGTGCCGCGCAGAGCTCACAATCGACCCAAAACAACAAAGAATTGATGATTCTAAGCAGTGTTTGGAGCTGTTCAATCGTAATAAACCCGAATTTTGCGTCGATATGTGACAATGGATGAAACTTTTCTGGGGTCCAATCGACAGTCAGCCGAGTGGACTGCACGTGATGAACACTAAAAATGCTATAACTTTTACTAAAAAGGCTGTAACTCACATACTAATAGGGCAACAGCTGTCAATTTTATACATGTGTCTTTTGAAGGTTAGGACTAACTAAAAATCATACTGATTTAATAATAGTAGCGCCATCCATGTGTCAGCCTATGAGTGTTTTAGCCCTCCTGTTATTCTAGTGGGTTGACGTCCTTTTCTTGGAAGGAGCACATCCGAGATAACTTTTGGTCTACTAAATTCATCAAATATGATGTATTGGATTTCAGGCTAACCTATTTTACCATGCCCATACTCTTATTTAGTATTTCATAGCCACAGTGATATTCAAAATTATTATACTTAACAGCTGATATAATTAAAAAGTAGTTATTTTTAATAACTGTAATGAATGTATTAGTGAAATCTAAAACATTTTTAAAAGTTAATTTTATTGATTGCACATTTTAGATAAACATTTTTTTTTTTTTCATAAATAGTTTCATAATAGAATTTTATCATTAATTTTCTGGCTAATGCTTTAATTGATGATTTATAAAAAAATTCCATCGATATGATAATATATGATAATTTTTATAGAAGAATAATGTTCATCAATCACTTAATAATCGTAATTTTAACTTTGCACTAAGAAACACTTTTTTTCCCTACTATACCAAATGAAGAGAACTTTTATTAAAGAAATTTCTTTTCATTTAAAATTTTTCGAATAAATATGTATCCAAAAACATTAAAGTTAAATTTTTAGTATTTATACAATATTTGTATGCAATACAAATTCAGTCTATTTGGATCTTTTTATTCTGAAAAGTGTAAAAATAGTTTCATATTTTATGATTTGAATAAATTATAAACATATAAAAGTTCCGAATATATATTGCATTTCTACACATGTTTCCTGTATATTTTTATCAAAGAATGATAAATTTCCAAACAATTGTTTTCATACAAATGTAAGAATAAAAGATATAGCAATATTCTTAAATGCTATGTATATTTATATATACATTACTTTTATCACTTAGATGTTCAGAATTATATTTCCAATATATATATACTCACTAAAAATGTTCAGTCCCAAATTCAACATTTATGTGTATATAAATTCAATTTTATTAGAATAGCTAGTATTATTTGATTTATTCTTGTCTTTCGAATGACAAGTTTTTTTATGAATTTTTAAATCATTAACTTATATTTGATAGAATTCATAAGATGCAGTCTAATAAATTATTTAAAATCTTGTACATTTAAAACGTACATTTGAAATCTTGTAAATTTTTTTTGAAATAACATGCTCCTAAATCTATGAAAATTTAAGTAAAAATTTCAAGAATTTGTTGTTGAATCTCAAAAATTAATTCAAATTATAATAATAATGGAATACAGCAATTCAAGGTAGATCAATTGATAGTATTCTTCCAATTGAACATTTGATGACAGCTGTTGACTTGATAGCTACAAAAGCAACGTCTTCAATCCACTTCAAATATTGGCAATGCCAAAGCAAAGAATCAGCGCTGTGTGGTAGTTGGACAAAGATTAGAAGGGCGAAAAACTCCTCATTCAGTGTACATTTCATTAGTTAACATAAATTATTACACATCGTTAATCCTTATTGTTAAATAACATGTATATATTACAATCCCTATTTGTTATTTATCTATCTGTCTCTCTTTCTATATATATATACAGAGATAGAGAGAGACGCTGGAATTTTCTCTGCCGTTTCATTGAAGTCTATCTAAAGTTTAATATGTGCACAATATATATGCAGGGTGAGTTAGTACCATAACGACAAATGTTTAGTACGAACTTAGAGACAAGTCATTACTTAGCATTGCAGGGATGCCGATATGTTCCTCTGGTGTTGAGCTGCAAACAAGGGGGGGAAAGGACACGAAAAAAGAAGTACCTTTGTGCTCTTAAATGAAAGGATTTGAAACAAGATATTTAAATTACCAGCATGCACATGCACTTGTAGGTGTCCGAATGTTTTGCAGAAGCTTTAACACAGGCATGACATCGGTCCTGCAGGGAATCTCTAACATTCCGAATGATTATGGATGCTTCTGGGCATATCTCAAACCTTCCAGCAGTTATGTAAAGGGCATCATGAAATTCATCGTTGAATTCACTGATGTCTCATGCATCTTGGCTTAGATGTGATCCCAGAAGTAAAAGTCGAAAATAGGTGGGTAATCAAGCAGGGCATCGAATTGGAAAATCGCGACCTGAATGAGGCCGGTAAATGCGGATAAAATGAGGCGGGTAATATGCTAAATTCAGAGACAGAGAGAGAGCAACACAGTAACCGTAGAACATATGTTTGGTCTAATAGTTCGGGCAGGACTTGCTTTATTTACAAACCATCCAGAAGTAGAGGCATCAGGTAAGGGACTATGAAGTGTTTCTAAACACTGCATACTTAAACACTTCATGATTTAATACACTAAACACACATTTTGGGTTTATACATGTTCATATGCAATAGACGTTCTTCAATGTCCACATACGGGTACCATGTCGATTCATTACAGCTTTCATACGAATCACTTCTCATGGTCTCTAGTGCAAAGATACAAGTGTCGTTTGAGGAGGAGCATTAACACCTCTGAGAACTTTCCTTATAGAAGTGAACATCCACCATTCCACCCTTTAAACTTCCGTATGCGAGATACATGTCGGCCGATTCGCATATATGTATTTGTCTATCCTTCTATGTCAGACAGTGTTTCTCAAATGTCTGTGTCCTGTGTGAACGACAACAATGGGTAGTACTTCACCTATGCAAAGTCATCCACCGTACAAAGACGGCCTTACCGACCCTTCAATACTATGTGATTCAGACCTGTATGCACGCTACCATTTCCTCCCCGAACTTTTTAAGCTCTGGACTTTGGTATCACGGGCTTCAGGTTTGAATCATGGCGGAAAAAAATGAACTTATAGTAACAGACAGAATTGTTTTCGGTGTGGTAATAGCTCAAATTGTATTTGAACATTCGATTTATCAAATATTATGTACTCGCATTCACGAATTAGATAAATAGCAAAAAATTTTGAATTAATTATTGTTTTAAAATTTTGTTGGGGTAGTTAAAATATCTGTATTTTTTTTAAATGATGCAAGCAAGACTTTGGTAAGTTATTAAATAGAAAACTAAAAAATAAATAAATAGCAATTTCTCATTCTTCTATTTAAAACGATTTTTATATTTTTAAACACAGTTCATTTTGTTTAAAGTGTAATACATTTTTGGATTATTCTTATGATTTAACATTAGTGAATATTAGCTGTAATATGAATAAATGTTGTCGATAAAAATTTTGCTTTTTCTATTTAATAGAAAATACAGTTTAATCGACGTTTATCAAAAATTCTGTACACGTTGAAGAATTGTTTGCAATCTATTAGATTCCTTTTATATTACAAATCAATCTTCATCCATCATGTCTGTTGTATCGAAGTTCAGATTCTGTTTGTGAAATGCATTTATTTTTTATATATTTTACATTAAAGTGAAGTTTTCTTTAAAGTATGGAGTACTTTTTAAATCGAAATACATCTCAATGCATCACTCAAAATTCAGTTGCAAATCAATAAATTATCGATTAAAGATATTGCACACGAGTTCGTTATAATGTTGGAAATAATCAAAATATCTAAGTTTAATCATTTGTGTAGTGCATCGTATTTGCTATGTAAATTTCTCGATTTTAATTTTGATCATTTCTGCCAGAATTGTTTGCGAAATAGTATGTTAGGACTATGACCAGGAGAGACGGATTTGAAACCCGACAAGCCAGGAATGGACTCAACAAATCCCACAGACATTATTGTTTTTGGGTGAAATCATGAAGGAGGAGTGGAAAAGGTGGAATACTTTTATGTAATGATGTACATATTATTATTTCTAACGATATCAGTCCATTTTATTTATCCTACGGCAAAATGAACAACCTATACACTGAAATTAGAAAATGCAACACAATAAAAGAGTCGATAGAATGTGAAAAATTGATACACGGACAGAGAATGCATGCATAAATAAGTGATGTAATTTACAAGAATATAATTTTATTCAGCGATGACAAAAATGCAGGATGATCAATGGGGAGTAGGGCCATCTCTATCGCAAGCTGCAATCTTCTGAGATATAGATGCAATTATTGTGTGGAGAGTGTTCTGAGGAATGGAAACACATATACATCCACTATCCTCCATAGTTCGTCGTCCGATTGGGGTTGGGGCAGATAAGACAACCACCAACCAATACATTTCCAAATTTTCTCCATTGGTGAGAAATCAAGAAATATTGAAGGCCGGAGAAGCAACTGAAAATATTTCATGACTTGCATGTTAATAAATACCATGTGCGGTATCGCTATTGGAAAGTGAAATTTTGTTGCTGCTGAATGTCAACATATAACATCAGCAACATAACGTCTACCGACAATGTGTATGTGAGGCGTACAAGAGGTGAGCTGCTATCGTGTCTGATCGCAATCCAAAATATTATGCTACGCAGACGACCCGCATGACATTTAAAATTAACAGTCGGATTGGCTCTATTTCTCCAACACCTCCAGACTCTAATTCTTCGAATATTATCAGAAAAGTCAAACTGAGTCACGTTGTTAAATAGCACATTTTGTTTTTCAGACCTTCAAGTTGGTGATTCTTGATACCATGGTAGTCGTCCATGTGAGTTTGTGTTGAATACTCTTTCAGCCAATTGTCATGAAAGTGTTCTTTAAAAAAGGGACCATCACCTTTTTTTTCTCAGTATTTATTTGTTTATTTTTAAATATTAAATAATTACATGAGTCTATTTTTTATCTTTATGTATATTTTGCCTTAAACTTCAACTGAGAAACTGCAAGAAACGTAGAACACATTACTTACTATTTCACGCCTTTAAATATAAATAATAAAAAACAGTACTTCATATTTTATTTCTCCATGAACAGAGTATGTAATCTAAATCACAACAAAGTTACACTCAACGAATTTGAACTATGTATCTACTTTACACTTAAAGCTTTTAATTTTTAAGCTAGAATATTTAAATATAGTGATTTGCGCACTCTTTTAATTAAGAAATAATTCATTCATGCAAGTGGTTAATTGGGTTAATTAAAACGAAAAATGATTTTCTATCCTTTATCTTTCATAATTTTAGAATGAAGGAGGAACTATAATATTGTTTTATTACATTAAATCATTTACAATGTTGTGAAACCTTATTTGAACGCCGATGCATGGTTTTTATCTATGCAATGATGTATGGAAGGTATGAATGCACAAGTATGGAAGTATTACAAGTATAAAAATATTTTTGATGTTTTCCTGAGTTATATGTTTCTCGACATTCCTTAATTGTTGCTTGAAATCGTATTCGAATTCTTGAATTTTTGACATTTGATTGAATTTTTGACACTTGAAATCTTGATTCTGGATGTCTATCATGGATGCCTCATGCATTTTTAAATAAACGAAATGTCTTACTATCTGGAGGATGGTCACGGGTAGTATCAACAATTTGGGGACAGTCCTGAGATAACAAAAGCCATCTGGAACCTAACATTGTGTTAAAAAAGTGCTGAATGTTGCCTTGATATAAAAAATAAAACAAACTGTCTCAGGATAATACTAACATATTTATTAGCTGAAAGCTCACGTAGAATTAGTAGTATCCACAGCTGCTTGCACCTACTAATCAGATTCAAATTCGTCATAAGAGAGAGAAGCCTCACCATCAGCGATAATTATGGGCCTTTTTAAAGTAAATGCTGATGATGTCTGACCCTAGCTTTTCCGCATACGAATATGATGATCTACTCTAATCAATAAATGGGATACTTGGCTGTATATTATACAATTCCAGTCACCTGGTAAACATTATTATCGACTACAAAATACTCCGACGACTCTGCTGATAATGTGAAGTTGAAGGAGACGTCTTAACACCGTGAACGTCTTAACCGTAGACGTCCGTGGGTTTAACACCACTTAGGCAAGCGCTGCGAGAAAATCAATAAGACCATGGGTGGTATAAAAGGGTTTGTCAATTTTAATTTACTTTACACCACACCTTGCTCATAAATCCAGGACTATTTAACCCCCTACAAGTTAAAAAAAAAGTTATCGTGTTAAATATATAAAGAAATTAAATTTAAAAATCTTCCATCAATATTAAAAATATTATCATTATCAAAACTATCATGGAATTATAGACATTCAGGGTTATTCAAAATCGAGGTGGCAATTTAAAATTTTATTTGTAAAGAATGGCAATGATATCGTCCCATATTACATATCGATGAATAGAGGAAAATTATTTTATGCATACAATGTGAGCATCATGTTTATACGAACAAACGTCGTACATCTGCTACATCATTTAAAATAACTCTATATATTAGAGCTCAGATGAAAAATGTAGGATGATATAATTTAACTAATATAAGCATAAATGAAACAACAAAAAATATGAAAAATGGTTATAAATATGATATGAAATTATGGTATGACATAGTATTTAAATATCATAAATTTTACTTATTAAAGTGGTGGAATAAGTGCAGAAATTACATTTATATTACAAAGTATTTATTTCTTTGTAGGATAAATTGATAGATCAATGTGTTGTAAACTTTATTTCTTTGAAATGGCTGTAAAATTAATTACAAAGAATTTTAAAGAAAGATTATCATGTTACTGGACAAGTAGTTACGTAATTGAATGACTATCCGGTTTCTCCATAAGAGTAGGAATCATATTTAAAAGATTAAATCACTTGATGTATGTTTGTATGTTGAAAATGATCTACGACCACTTATAAAAGTAATTTCTTTTCTGGAATAAATTATGTGATTTTTACAGATTTGAGGTATAGTTTCGAAATTTTTTTCACCATGTATTGTTGTGAATATATTCTTGCTGTCAATAGTCTGATAGACAACTAATTAATTTAGTTTAAGAAACAAATTTAAATACTGAGGACAAGTTACGTCACCGTTTATAAAACTTGTTTAAGCAAATTTATCAATGCGTTCATTGCCTAAAATTCTGCATATGCTTTTATCAAAACAATTGTTTTAATTGTTTGTTCATTGTTTTTAAAGCTTATATTGAATTCATTTAGCTATTAGATAAAGGGCTTTAGAATTAAGAATTGCAGATAAACTTTAAAAGCTCTCTATTCAAATTGATAAGGCAGTATTAAGAGTTTCTGAAAAATATCAGACTGTTTAAAATGAAGAAGTTTATCATGGAAGTATTGTTTGGGAAGATTGAGAAGTTTAGTTTTGAGATAAAGATTTACCATTCACTCTTGAATTAATTTGTTATATATGAAACAGCTTGGGCAGCATGGACCAATTTCAGTTTAAAACCATTTGGGAAAATTCAGTTTTCAGTCTAGAACCATGTAGCTGGAGCAAATTAGATGGCTGACATATTAATGCCATTAAGGCAGTTTGGACTTATCCAAAGTCTAATCCTAATACGATATTGCCGCGTATTAGTGTATCTTGGATCTTCAGAGCTTTCAAATTATAGATGAATTCTTATAGAAGCTATTACTACTCCTACACTTTGGGTGACGTCTGTTAGAAAATTACCAAATTCAAGCATGATGATGATTTATTTTCATCAGATTAATATTAGATTAATATTAATTTTACTTTTAAACGTTTAACAAGAACATTGATGCTTACGATGCGTTTAAAATTTTCTTAATTACGTATGAAATAAATTTTTTAAATATTAGTTGTAGCTATCACGAATAATTAAAAAATATATTTTTGTAACTTATGGCTTTAATGTTAGTGTATGTAATAAATCATCTCGAGTGTAAAAAAAAAAAACACTATGTCCTTCTATTTTGTTGAATTCCAATATTTACAAAAGAAAACTTTAATGCTATTGTTAGATGAAAAAATTAAATATGCATATTGTATTTATAAAATTTACATTGACATCCTTGAACTCTTACTGTTTTACGATGGTTATTCCACTATTACAGTCTGGAAAACACTTAACGCGTACCACATGAACAGTAATTTGTAATTTATGTTTTAAATATTAGTGTATATAATAAATCATCTCGCTTGTTAAAAAAGACCATGTCCATCTATTTTGTCTAATTTCAATATTAACACAAAAAACCTGATGAAAGATGACGTTAATCAAAAAATAAAATATGCATGATGTATTTACAAAATTTACATCGATCCCTTTGAACTGTTAGTGTTTTTAGATGATTATTCCACTATTACAATCTGGAAAACACTTAACGCACCACATGAACAGGGCACTATCGATATTTGTGAGGCTCCATTTAGAAATTCATTAACTCGATAGCAATTGACGTGTGGCGGAATTCTGATGAGAGATTTTCAAATACGCATAAATTACCGGATAGGTTGACGCCGGATCTTCGACGTTGGTCAAACGGCGTTACGTATTCCACTTCGGTGTGGAGACCAATTTGCATTACAATCAACGGCCTTTGTTAGGGTGATGATGTAATTGAAATTCTCAAACTTTATTGTTTGTGGTCTCAAAATTATTTTTGGAGAAATGTTGACAGATTTAATGTCATATTGTTCTGGGTTTAGAAAATGGTCTTAAATTGTTTGAAATCAATATTTTTTTTTTTTTTAGAAATCATTTTTATTTGTATGTTTGCATTATTGCGGCAAACCATTACTGAATATTATTCTGAATATTATTACAAACTAGATTCTTTTCATTCTTTGTGCTTAAACTCAAAAAATTAAATGGAAAAATATAGGCATCTTTAGTATTTAGCTTTCAGTAATTAAAATAAATGAAAATACTCAGTAAAAGATAAAAGGATTTAGGTTTAATTAATTGGTTATTAGTTTATTAGTTTCATTAGTAGGTTTTTGTTCAATGATACAATATTATAATATTTAATGGTACAATGGTACAAACTTATCATAAATTAAAATTTTTTCTTAAAAGTCAAAGCAATAAAAGTTGTACCTAACTAGGTGGAATTGAGTTACATGTCATATATATGACACATTTCAAGATTAAAGATTCTAGCTAAACTTTAATTAATTAACTAATCAATTAATTGATTAAACAAATCATCATATGCTATAGCTTTTTCGTCGTATACCACAACATACTCATTAGAGGAATTTGCATTACAATCAACGGCCTTTGTTAGGTGATGATGTACTGAAATTCTCAAACTTTATTGTTTTGTGGTCTCAAAGTTATTTTGGAGAAATGTTGACAGATTTAATGTCATATTGTTCTGGGTTAAGAAAATGGTCTTAAATTGTTTGAAATCAATAAATTTTTTTTTTTTTTTTAGAAATCATTATTTTATTTGTATGTTTGCATTATTGCGGCAAACCATTACTGAATATTCTGAATATTATTACAAACTAGATTCTTTTGATTCTTTGTGCTTAAACCCAAAATTAAATGGAAAAATATAGGGCATCTTTAGTATTTAGCTTTCAGTTAATTAAAATAAATGAAAATACTCAGTAAAAGATAAAATGATTTAGGTTTAATTAGTCCGGTTTATTAGTTGGTTATTAGTTTATTAGTTTCATTAGTAGGTTTTGTTTCAATGATACAATATTATAATATTTAATGGTACAATGGTACAAACTTATCATAAATTAAAATTTTTCTTAAAAGTCAAAGCAATAAAAGTTGTACCTAACTAGGTGGAATTGAGTTACATGTCATATATATGATACATTTCAAAAGTTAAAGATCCCTAGATAAACTTTAATTAATTAATTAATCAATAAATTAATTAAACCAAATCATCATATGCTATAGCTTTTTGTCGTATACCACAACATACTCATTAGAGGAATTTGCATTACAATCAACGTAACTTGTTAAGGTGATGATGTAATTGAAGTTCTCCAAATTTATTGTTTGGCGGTCTCAAAATTATTTTGGAGAAATGTAGTCAGATTTAATGTCAAACTGTTCTGGGGTTAAGAAAATGGTCTTTAATGGTTTAAAATCAATGAAAAGTTTTTCTTAGAAATCATTATTTTTATTTGTTTGTTTGCCTCATTATAGTGAATCTGATCATTATTACAAACTAGATTATTTGTGTTTTAACACAAAATTAATTGAAAAAAATATAGACATTTTTTGCTTTTACTTTTCAATTAATAAAGTAAATGAAAATAAGCAGCAAAAGATGCAAGCTTATTAAATCACATCAATAATAATCCAAAATTTTTCATATTACTATTATTCGGAAAGAATGGACTTTGAAATATTTTTTATGAGTACTGAAAAAAAGCTTCTTACAAAAAAGAAATTATTAGCAATGGCTTCCTAATTAGCAGTTATACTTTATTAGCAGCAATAATTGTAGTTATTATTATTATTAGCAATGTCTTTTGTTATTATTAGCAATAGTTAAAATTTTATTAGCCCAGAACATTCGCCAATTTCCCAAAATTGCTGAAGTGACTTTGTGCAGCGGCTATTTAATTAGTGTATTTTGGAATAATATTTCATACATTTCTCACAGAAATATTTCATTCACTCTTTAGTAAACAATATTAATTAATCACTAATGATAAAACTAATAATTAAAAATTAGATTATATAATTACATAATTATCAATAAATTTTAACAATATTTTCTTTTTACATGTTTTAAATGCTTTTAATTTTTATGCATGTCAGCAAAAGTGTTAATAAGTTTCGTGATATACTTAAGCGGTGTTTTAATTTAAAGTTTTTGACTGGATAGTTAATTTTTATCAAAATTTATTCTATTGCTAAATAAATGGATTTATATAATGATAACTTAATTTTTAACAAATCAATGTATTATTTTTTATGCCTATTTAATGAAGTTTTATAACATTTATTAATTTAAAGTTTATTCGTTGTGTTTTTTGATTTGAATATAATACATTTATGAAAATGTACGCGTACATAAAAAATTATTTCTTTTCTAATGTGTAACACTTTTACACTTAATTGATTCAAATGAATTGCTATTTTGAATATTTCCATGTGCCTGAAAATAAATAATCATATAAAATAAAAAAAAATAGCAATTCAATAGCAAAAATAGCAAAAAATAATTTCTAAAAAACGACGAAAATTTTCACAACATTCTAAACTCAATTAATTGTTCGTTAAATTATGAGTGCCTTGACGAAAAAAAACTATTGAAATGATTTATGTGAATGTTGAAGACAATATATATATATTGTTTTCAGTTAGTATTAGTTAGTTTTCAGTTATTTTTGTTACATATATATATATATATATATATATATATATATATATATAATTAAAATAAATAGTCAAGATTGGATTTCGATGTATCTAAAAATTATTATTTTGTTTGGGTTCAATGGTACAATGTTTAATGATATAATGACACAAATTTAAAATTAATTAATTTAAAGTTTAAATAAAAGCAATAAAAGTTGAACTTAACTAGGTCTAATTTAGTTACATGCCCCATATATTATACATTTCAAAAACTTTAATATTCCCAGATAAAATTCAATTCAATTAATATCAAACTAAATCGACCATTGCAATATCTTTTTGCCGTATTCCACAACATATTCATCATTAGAGAAATTCTGATGGTATAAGAGAGTTGCTTTTTAAATCTTTTCCTGATGAGAATTGAATCCTTCATGTTCTGTTTATTTATAACGACTTTTTTTATTTTTACTGGTGATATTTTCTTTTGATTTTGTTTTCTAGTAGCAATTAGTGTGGCTTTCAGAGGAGCAATAATTGAAGTAGAGTCGGACGGAGATAGCGCAGTCACAAGATTGGAAAATATAACAGATTCAATACATTTAGGTTTTAGAAATGAGAGGGGCTTATTTGTTTTTAATGTAGGAAAAATAATATCAGTTATATTGCTATCAGTCATCCTGGGTACAGAGCATGTAGGGCGCACTATTGTTAGATTTGGAGTTGTTTTAATTTTAGTTATTCCTACATGTGAAGTTGGAAATTGTTAGACGACAAGGTTATTGCATAGGATATAATAATTTCCGATTTGTTTAATTTCTTGAATTTCATATTCTTGTTTTTGCTACTTCGAGTGGAATTATGAATTAAAGAAAAGAGGATTTTGCTAATTGACACATTTCAGTTCGCTTAGACAAATTTTATAAGAACAGCCAATAGTTGCAGAGTTGGAACATGTTTTTGTTTTTCCCGGCAAGCATTATGAGAATGTTCATATTTCTGACAGTTAAAACATTCCAAGTGGATTGGAGTATATGGGCAAAAAATGTATCCACTATTAATAGTTTCTTTTAAGTATTTCTTTAAAATGCAAGAATCATTTTAATTGTGCACAAAAATTTGCAGATATGTTTTTGTAGGTATAGTTTAAGCCTTTTTTAATAGTGATCCGTGAAACGGAATACAGGTTTTGGCGCTCTAATTTTTTTGTTTCAGAATCCCTAAGGAGAGACAGATGCTCCCTGACATCTGAAATGCTAGGTATTTGCACTACCTGGCATTTTAGATATTAATTGACCTAACCTTGTCAAACCATAAATCAGTAATTTGTAAAGGAATGTTAATTAAATGTATCAGTTTAAGTAATATGTTATACTGTTTGACGCAAATCAATATCATACAAAATATTAATTGCAAAAAAAAAAAATAAAATAATGACTCCTTGAAAAGATTTTCTCAGTTTATTTTGATATTATTTCAGTTTCCTACGCTCAGTGAAAAGATAAATTTTCTTTAAAAATGTTCTAAACTTCATACTGTAGATGTTAAACTATTTTTAATGGGTTTTATTTCATTAATTTTTTATTCAAAAAAGATTTAAAAAATAATTCATATAAATACCAAATTTATATACATTTTTTCACAAAAATTATGTCTATAAGAATTCAAAAAGAACAGAAAGCAAAAAAAAAATTAGTTTACCACCTACTTTTTAAAATTTTAAAGTTACTAATAAATTTCAAAAGCATAGTCTAGATAGAATTTATTCCAAACGTACTTAACGCTTAAAAAAATCTCATTGAGAAAAACACAAAAATAATTTGAGTGCCTATTACAATGCTAAAAAAAAAGTTTTTATTTGAGTTCTGTTTTGTTCGACATCAAATTTGTCAGCATTTTAAAGTTTTCTAGCAATTTCTCTTTTTACATAGTTTTTGTATATTCAAATTTCGTTTGCAAATAAGCATTTTTTAAATTTGCCGAAGAACATGACATCCATAATTAAACCCAGACTTTTTTATTTATTTAAAAGGTTTGAGTTTAAACCTTAATATATATCTATGCAAATATTACACATACACAAATAAAATACTAGAAAATAAAAGCTGCCACAAGTTATGCTTGATATTATTTTTATAAGCAGTAATTGAAACTCTTCAGAATTTCAGTAATTATGTCTGTTGGCATAAAATATTTACTTTGTTAGAATACTTTGAAATTTATATTGAATATGAGTAATAAAGAATATATGTTACCTTCTTTTTTTCTTACTAATCAGCGAAATGATGTTTAGCTTGAAGTGTCAAGTTTAAAAAAGCACAAACTCTGAACATTATTTTGTTCTCTTTCCAATGCATCATAAATTATTTAAGTCAAAATTTAATCTATTCCTTTTTATTATATCAATTCTTTTGTTTAAATGCTATGTTATTCAGATATTGTTGATAAATGTCACTATTTAAACATATCCTACTGTGTCCAAAAACGACCAATTTTTTTTTCAAAAAAACTTTATTTATTCTTCCAAATTTATTTCATCGCCTTCAAATTAATGCCCTCCGGACACAATGCACTTATGCCAACTTTTTTTTTCCAATCCTCAATGCATGCTAAAAGTCATCGACCTACACAACGCGCGGCGATTCACGTTGAATCTTCAATCGACTCAAAACAGTATCCCCAGAGTTGTCTTTTGAGTTTAGGGAATAGCAAGAAGTCGCGCGGTAAGATTACAGTGGTTGTTGAACGATATGGGTTTCATTTTTGGCGAAACCGTCACGAAGAATCAATGCAGTGTGAGCTGGAGCATTCAGTGTTTTCAGTACCAATCGAAAGACGCGTTTGAAGCCCAAAATAGAATTGACTGATCCTTTGAAATTCCTGAAGAAAACTGATTGAACTGAAGATAGTTGAAGAGGGAAGAAATGGGATTCCCATATTCCCTCAAAGTGGATGGGCTTTCCACTAACAGTGTCACAACTGTTGAATGACTTAGAAGGCATTTTTTTCCGTCAAAATACCACTGGCAGCCGAACTCATTTTCATTATGTCGCTTACAGCGCCACCTATTAATACACTTTGGAATCTTTTTTTTATGGCGTACAGTGTCCTACTTTTCCAAGCATCACCAGTAGTTCTTATTTTACAGCATTTTGAAAGTGGGACTTTTAATTATAATCACTCTGTACTTGTATCCGTAACGTACTCTGTACACTTTGTATACTTTAGTATCCATAAAGTGGTTAAAAATTATAAAATCAAATTATTTGCTAATATATTGTTAGAATTAAATATGTAAATTACCTACTCATAAAAATGCAGTCTAAATACATATATGCCGATATAGAGCTTGGTTTAAGGAGCATTTTGTTTTGTTTGTTAACGAAATATTTCTTAAGCCAAGCTCTATATCAGTACACATACACTCCATGCTAATTGGCACAATAGCAAGCATTCCACAACCCACCCTGATTGGAAACAATAACTTCCCTCATAGCCAACTGAAACCACTACGCATTCATAATCCAGGTTGGCAGATTCCAACCCTAACCCCCCTCACTCTAATTATTCAAACCGTAATGTCGTTAAAGGTCCATTTCAAAGCAGGACTGCTGCACGGATTGATCCCATTGGACGGCCGGATCTCAGTTCGTAACTCCTTCTAAAACCGATAACTAAGGGATAGAAGTGTTGTTTGGGAAGGGCCTTTATCTGACCCCCTAACCCTTTAAGCTACCCACGCAAAATTTTGACAATAAGTGGATTAATATTATCCCTCCAAAGGATGTTTGGATATCGACAAGACCCGATGTTCAAATATTGATTTTGTGGGCACTGATTCAGTATTTGTAGTTTGTGAAATGTTTTCATTAAAATAGAAGGTTGGTTTTCGCAAGTTTGATAAGTAAATATTAAGAATCTGGAAATTATTAACTTATAATCATGATTAATCATAAGTTAATTTGCAAAAGAAAACTATATCTTAGACTAAACATAATATTTTAATAATATGCTTAATTAAATATTAAAATTGTAACACTACTTCATTTAAAATTAAGAATATTAATTATGAGAAGTAAATACTGATTTTTTTTGTACATTTTTGGTTTACTTATGTTATGCTTTTAATATTTACACTGGTGATACCAGATTACTAATTTAAACGTAATATGATGACAATATTTAAAAAATAAACAAATAAACTGTTGTATTAAACTAAACAGTAGTAATATTGAACATAGATAATAACATTTCTAACCATTTTCGTCTTTGAAGTGCAGAATAATTATCCATGAATTGCCTTACATAAATAATGTAAATATTAATTATCAAATAATTTATTCGTATTTTAATAAGTAACAAAAATTCAAAAAGGATAAATTATAATATACTTGAAGATTGTTTAGTAATTATTCAAAATCTGAGCAATGTACATAAAATATCATCAACCAATGTTTCTAACCCAGAAATTATTAAATATTTTATGAGAAAATTTTGACAAATCTACATTGAAAAACTTTATTTTTTAATTTAATCAATGATAATCACAATATTATTTAAATAACATTATTTTTTAGTCTCAGACATTTGACATGATAATACAATACAACATACAATAGATTCAATAGGGCGTTAAAGAGATATAATTATTTTAATCCAATAAAAATCTCGTTTATCAGGAGGAATAGAGAAAACAATAATAGAGAAAACTGTGGAAATTTCCTACTTTATAATGGTAATGGTAAATCTCTAATTTATGTTCTCATATTAGAAAAATCAAGAGAACACCCATGTCCTCAACTAATGACTGTGTAGTATAAAGTAAAAAGGGCAAATCCATTTCTAAATCCAGGCAAATCTATAAGCATTCTTAATTAAACTGACAACCTATAACTTCTTCTAATGAATCAATGCCCAACACTGTCAATCTACGAATCGGCAAGATATGATTAGCATATTTAATTGTGTGGGACTTGAAACGAGTTTTCCCTCTTAACTACTAATTTCAAGTCTCACACACTAAAATATAGAATATTAAAAACAATGTCGACTAACACTTGTTTTAATAAAAAATTACATCGATGCTTATACTTAGAACAATCAGAAATATACCTCCCAGAAGGTAATATTTTGAATGTAGTTCATCGTGAATTTATGATGCAGGCTAAAAGTTACTCACAGTTTTGAATTATTATCTGATAAAATAATCAAGAACCATCTACAGAGATCGCTTTTCAAAGAGCTTTTTCTCTTGAAATAAGATCTGGAGACATTTGAAAACTATACCAGATGGAGTAAGCAGACGCCAAGAAATTCTCTAACTTCTGAAGTTATTGAAACTTTTCATGAAATGTATACAGAAAAAGTAAAGATTTTAAAAAATTGCTAAACATGTTAACTTGTTAAAAAATGTGAAATAGAAGATTTTAACTGAAGAATCTGATATGAGAAGAAAAAAAAATATATGATTACCAGCTCTGTTACTGGCTTTATCCAATCGTATCAAAGGTTTCATTCTTGATAGTTGTGAAAGTAATCGAAGACCAGACGCCTATTGTACGTATTTTATGAACACAGAAAATAATTTGACACAAAAATAAAGCTTCTAGCTGTTGATAAAGCCATATTGTAATTTTACCCCCATATTGTAATTTTACCATTATTTCTGGAAATATGATTTTTACCTTATTCAGTTAACACCGAAAGACTTCAGAATACATAAAAGCTGAAATCAATAGCAATTTGAAACCTGCAGAATGACAATGTGAATTTTCTTCACAAAGGAAAATTAATCTTATTCAAATGTATATGAATTATTTGTAAAATCATGTGCTGTTAGAAAAAAATTAAACATTGCATTCCGACAAAAGAATAAAAGTCATTGTTTGCTAGTGGTCTAATCAGGGAGACTAGTTATCATATTTTTAGAACAAAAGCAATGAATATGATAACAATAGAATGTTAATTAATATTTATTGTATGAAAAAAAATAATGTTAAAAACTTTGACAGACTTGTTATAAGTTTATGTTGATTGTGTCCTAAAGATTTCTACGAGTATTCGAGCTATAATTCAAATTAGCTATAAGTGATGTCAACGATGTGTTGTGAGATCATCAATACTGTCCATAGATTTGCACAAAATAATTGTCATATTATCAGAAAACAGCAAATATATCAAAACTTGAAAAATATATTAATTTTAATTAATTTTTTAATAATTTTTAAATAACATTAATTTTTTTAATCTTGGATATTTGTGATATACAAACGCCTCATTTTGAGAAGGATGCCTCTAAATTCGGTATAAATTATTGAATTAAGTCATGGAATCGGGCAAAGAATTGAAATTTTTGGCGTGAGTCTAAAATATGGAAATATTCACGTCGTGTTCTCCGAGAGTCGGCAAAGAATTCTGATAAATTAAGGGTGTTTGCGTCCTCGCCAGTGATGAGGTGTTGATAAATGTTTAGTAAGAGAATGGGAGAACTAGTTCAAGTCTCTGATAAAGACAACAAAAAGTGATCGGATCTGTTAGATTTTGAAGTTAGGTTTTTTCTAAGTGAACCCAAATGCATTTGGAATGATTTTTCCCCAGCAAAATAATATTTTAAGTCTGTATTGATGTTGAGACAAATCCATTACCGTTATTGGAATCAAAAATATTTGACAAATCACAGCAAAAATGATATTTAAAAATATAGGATTAAATTTATTTTATAAACTTTAATTTTATAAAAAGGTATCAGATAAATGCGTGTTTCAATTTTCAATATACCTAAATGAATCATTTGTAATCTCAATCAGTTGTAATTCAATGAAATATATCCCCGCCGCTATTAAGTGCTGCAGTTAGCTTTGAACTGGGTATATGTATTGATTCGTATATACTAATGATTTTAATGGAGAAAAAAATAAATGTTTGCGTCCTACATTTAAAATAAGAAAAAAATGAAGCTAAAATATGCAATTTTGACATTTTTTTTTTTTTAAATTTGATATTGTGATTATATTTAATTTTATGAAATTTGTCAAAAAATTTTACATTTTAGGTAATGTATTTATTTTATAGAAAATATAGTACGCAATTGATTTTCATACCAGAATCATTTGTAATCTCAATGTGTGTACAGCTTTACGGTTGAGGTTATCTTAGATTTTAATGGGAAAAATAATTTGAATTTAAAATAAAAAAGAATGAAGCTAAAATATGCAATATCAAATTTGATATTGTGATTATATTTATATATATATATATTTAGGTAAACGAGAAAATATAGTACGAGAAAATGACGACACAATTGAGTCAATTACTACTCTACTAGATTTTTCTATCAATCTAATTAATAAATGTTAAGTTATGTGTATATCATCTAATTAATACATTTACGTAATGATATTCATAAGTACATTTATTAATGATATTCATAAGTTTCAAATAATGTTTTATAGATCAGAAATTAAAATAATTTAAACATGTATTATCTTACGCTTTTGTATTAAAGTTAATTTAGGAGGATAAGCGTTCTTCTAATAAATTTTAGGTGATTATATCATATTTTTAAAAAAAAAAAAAAAAAAAAAATTATCAAATTTCTTCGACTTTATCGATGAATATTCAAATGTCAAATTTCTGAATGTTAGCAAAAAATTTTTCATGAATATTTTAATTTTTCTTCAGCCTTTGCATTTTAAAAATTATTAAAATATCTTTTTTTTTTTAGCTAACATTTAAAAACATTATTAAAGCAATATTTTAATAATAACCTTTCACATTTGTAATAAAAATTCATTTAATGTGATTATTTATTGGTTTAATAAATATCAGAGAATATAAATTTATATTATCATTATCCGAATAAATACAATATATACAACATAAATAATGATGTGGTATTTATCAAAAAAAAATTACAAATACACTTTAAAAAGTAAAAAAAAAAAGTAATTTTGAATAACCATAGCCTCTTTATAAATAGCATAAATTATAAATATACAATTACCAATAAAAAATTCTCTTTAAAATTATTTTTTAGAAAGTAATGCTAAATTATATTTTAAATAATTTAAATGCTTAAGAATATTTTTAAAAACAATATTATATTTGTTTAAGTAATTATCCTACATCAATTTAACAAAATGTTTTATTCAGAAATAAATTTTAATTTAAAATATAATATAATTCCAAATGCCAAATGTCAATATAATTTCAAATGGAATTAGAAATCATAAATAAAGGAAACGGCATTAATATTTTTATTTAAATATTCTATTTATAAATTTATTTGAAGATTAAAGAAATAATTGAAACTAATTAAAAATTCATAATGGTCTTTTGATTTGTTTGAATTCAGTTTGATTTTGAGTCACATTTTATACTGGAATAGCACAAATATGTTTGTTTGAAATATAAGAAATGAATTTATTGAATTGAATTTGAATATTGGAAACATAAAATGTCATAAAAATATTGCACATAATCAAAAATTATAATTAATCACATAAATTTAAATCAAAATTCTAGAATTAAAAAAATATCCATGTATTTCGTATTTGCTAAGAAAACAATCAATAAATTTGGAAAACATGAATTACTTTAAAAACTGTTTTTCAATTTTTTAAAGCAATTTTCTTCTATTTCTGTGTGATAATTGAATTATAAATAGCACTCTGTTTTCCCAAATAATGCTTTTCTAAAACAGTTTTGCTGTTCTGTTTACGATAACCACCCAAAACAAACTTACTTCACATCACGAAATGCTTTCTTTTCTTTTAACTGAAAACTTGAAAGGACAATTTCATCTGAGTGTCGAGACAAGGATCATTATTTGCCGTTCACTGGGAGAACAAGGACAATCGCATGTTATTAATGGTCTTATCCTCTGAAGAATCACTTTTTCCTTTTTTTCCCCTTTCAACAATTTTATCCCTAGTCTAACAAATTACCCCGCCTTGTCGCTAGAAATTCGAAAAGGGGTGAAATAGTAAATGTCTGATTTCGCGTCACATCACACAATTAGAAGCACTATAATTCCAATTTGAAGTAAAGATTTTTTGTTTCTCTATCTTCCGAAACAAAACACTGTCTGGTAATGATAAATGATTTGGTTGCTTAAATGTTTGAGTTATGTGTTGGGCCCAAATATAATTAACTTTTCAACGAACAAAACGCAAATTATAAAACTTATCCGTAGTTTCCATGATGTATTAGAATAGAGATTTTTGTTATATTTGGAACAGGAGATAGGACAGATAAAACTTTTAAGTCATAAATCTTTCTTTGTTTGAATTTTATTACATTATAATACAAAACCTTTTCCAAATCCTAGTTTTCCCGTTCGTTATTAGTGCATATGGATTAATTCATAAATTCAGAACACTTTGGTTGCACCAAAAGCTTATTGAAAAACAAATTTATTAAACGTTTACCAATACACGTCGCTATCTTTGTTATTTTATAATAAAAGGCTTAGAATTTTATCAAATTTATTCTCTTTTTAATAGATATCAATAGTTATCATCACATATGAATTATTTCACAATTTAAGCAAAAATCTGCTTCCACATAATATGCGATATGTTTTGTGAATAACATCTTTCATAGGTAATTAAAGGAATACCAAAAAAAAAAAAAAAAACTGCATAAATAGTTATATTTAGGAGATAGTTTGGTTTGATTTGTAGAACTACAGTCATTTTTGTATACTTTAGGCTAATTAGACCTGCACCTACTGTTTAAAGGGGATTTCGAATCACTAACAAACATCCATGCCACTCACAGAATGACAACATGAAGCCTGAGGTACCAAAGGCCCGACATAAAAATAAAAGCTAACTAATTGTTCAATCAGGCCGCGTTAGGCAGATGGCACAGCATAAAATCTGTAGACATAAAAAATCATAGATGCCTCACTTTGTTGCAGTGATGGCTGAATTATTGTTGTTAACTAAATATACCGTTTAGAAGCTGCATCATAAGTGTTTCAAAGAACTTAAATGAAATAATTATGTCACTAATTGTTTTTTAAGAAAATATATAATAATTTTTCAAATATTAAAGATAGCATTCTACAGTCTTACTGAGCAGATCTTCCATCTAGCTTTCCTAAATGGCAGTTAAAATTGTGAAGTACAAGAAACCATCTAATAAAAATACTGGAATTAAAAAGAATTATACGTGTATTTTTTGTTGATAGAAATAAAAAACTAATTGTTTTTAAGAAAAAATAAACAATAAATAAATTTGAAAACCCAAATTCTTTAAACAAATTTTTTTTTCAACTTCGAAACAAATTTTCTTCTATTTTCTATGTGATAATTAAATTATAAATAACTGCTTTCCCAAATAATGCTTTTCTAAAATAGTTATGTTGTTCTGTTTACGATAATCACCCAAAACAAACTTAACATATACTTATCGCATCACAAAATGCTTTCCTTTCTTTTAACTGGAAACTTGAAAGGACAATTTCATCCGAGTGTCGAGACAAGGATAATTATTTGCCGTTCACTGAGACAACAAGGACAATCGCATGTTATCAATGGTCTTATCCTCAGAAGAATCACTTTTTCCTTTTTTTTTTTTAGCTTTCAACAATTTTATCCCTAGTGTAACAAATTACCCCGCCGTGTCGCTAGAAATCCGAAAAGTGGTGAAATAGTAAATGTCTGATTTCGCGTCACATCACACAATTAGAAGCACTATAATTCCAATTTGAAGCAACAATTTTTGTTTCTCTGTCTTTCAAAACAAAACATTGTCTGGTAATGATAAATGATTTGGTTGCTTAAATGTTTGAGTTGTGTGTTGAGCCCAAATATAATTAACTTTTCAACGAACAAAACGCAAATTATTAAACTAAACTTTCTGTAGTTTCCATGATGCAATAGAATAGAGTAGTATTACGTTATGAACAGGAGATAAGATAGATAAAACTTTTAAGCCATAAATTTTTCTTTGTTTAAATTTCATTACTTTATCCTAGAATAGCTTTTTGAAATCACTGTTTTCTCATTTTCTTTTTAGTGCATATGGATTAATTCACAAATTCAAAACATTTTTGGTTGCTCAAAAAATATGTTGAAAAATAAATTTATTAATTGTTTACCAATAGCCGTCATTATTTTTGCTATTTTATAATACCACATTTAAAATGCTAACGTATTTATTCTTTTTTAATATATATAAATAGCTATAATTATCCTCACACATAATTATTTTACAATAGAAACAACAAGCTGCTCACATATAATTTACAATAAGTTAGAGCTAATGTTTGTGAATAACTTCATTGGTATATATAATTAAGAGGAATACCAGAAAGAACTGTATAAATTAGCTAGGCCATAGCTTCATTTGATTTGCAGATCTACAGTCATTTTTTGCCCACTTTAGGGTAATTAGATTTGGACCTATTGTTAAACATGGATTCGAACCACTATTAAACATCCATGCCCATCGAAATGATGCGAAGCTTAAGCATGTGGTACTAAAGGGCAGATAGCTAGCCAATTGGTTATCAAGCCGTGTTAGACCATAGCATAACTGTGGACCGAAAATTCGTAGCACTTTGTTGAAATTATGACTGAATTATTGCTGTTAATTAAATATATGTTAGAAACTGCATCACAATTTATTCAACGAATTTATATGAAATAATTATGCCTTTAATTGTTTCTTTAAGAAAATATATAATAACTTTTCAAATTTTAAACATAGCATTCTCCATTTTGATTTGCAGATCGTCCATCCAGCCTAAATGGTAGTTAAGTACAAGACACCATGTATTCAGGGAATTAGCATCAAGCATTAAGTTCCTGTAACTTAAATCCATGATTAAGTATTGTGTCGAAGACACCTTTACATTACCCATACATATTTCATTCATCTTTCATATACTGAAATACATTTAGCTTTACGTATTTTCGAACGTCAAGTATTTATAAAAGTGTCATGCTCAGATTATCTAAACTTTAAAAAAATCTAATCGAATGAAAGAAATAAAGTATAATTGCAGTCAAAGTGTATTTAATGTATTTATCAAAATAGTTTAATACATATTTTATGTAAAGTTTTTAACATTTTTAATACAATATAACTGCATCCAGATTCTTTTGCACTTTAAATAAAGATCATAAAAGTTTAATCAACACATCCACAGCAGTGCCTATTTTTGTAAATTATTGAAATTTTGAAACTGAGATTTTAAATAAGTAATACTCGGATTTTTTTAAAAAAGAAATTATTCTCATTACTCACTTAAGAAAGTAATTTGGCGCAATCTAACATAATCTATTTTATGTCAAGAAAATTATATAGAGCTATAAAGTAAATTAGTTTAGTTTGAAAGTTTGCTTATACTTTATTAGTTTAGTTTGTTTATACTTTATTAGTTTAGTTTGCTTATACTGATATATTCGAAATAATATGATTAGACATAGTTTAATTTTTGACTAGTAGTGATGAGCAGTGATTATTTATCGTATGATTTAAGCAATTACAAAATTAAATTATTCCAATCTAATCAATATTATGTTTTATCTTTAAGTATGAAAAATATTCCTTCTTAAATTGTAGCTTATAAAATTTTAAGTTTTTATTAGATTTGTAAAATAGATTTTACTCCCCAAAAAGGTTTTTGCATACCTTCACAATGATAACCTGCTTTAAATAAGAGATATGTTCTGTAAGCCTTTTAGTTTGGCATATCTGTCAATAATCTTGCAGTAATCATTTGAAGTAATAATTTTTTACTTGTTCAAATATGAAACAGGGTGGTTAGAGCTTTGAACTTTTAACTGAGAGAGTTCGAAACTCGATAGCCAATTTGAAGCTCTACAAACAAACAGTAAATATTTTTATATACGTTGAGTTATACCAGTCGTATTATAATTCTTAAAACACTGGCTAAGTAAAATTTGAAGGCTGGACATTTCGTCTATTGGCTTGAGTAGGTGGTTAGAAGTTAAGAACTCTCCAGACGTTCATCCTAGGGTGTTAGTTCCAAAAGGCATAATAACACGAGAAATCAAAGAACAGAGAGACTGGAGAATTCCCTCACACTATAGAAAGAGTACTGCCTTATCCAAGCTCCTTCAGTAATTTGAATGACTACTTTTTTTTTATTTTTTTAAATTTCCATTAATTCTGAAAGTTTTTAAGCAATTCTAAAATTAATTTTAAATTCTTTTATTTTTACTTTCGTGATTTTAATCAATTTTATACAACTGCATTTCCTAAAACACAACTACATATTTTTTTTTTTATTCAAGAACAACAAGGAAACAGAAAAGACTTAAATGCTGTATTTTAAGATGGCTAATATTCTTAGAGAACATATTGATCAAAGTCTAGAAGCAATAATATCTATACGTTGAATATTGCTTTAGTTTCGTAGTCTAAATTTATGTTTACTAATTCATTCATTATTGCTTACCATTTAAAACAGTGGTGGCCAAACCAAATGATCTTGCGGACCATTTGGAAATGCATCATAATTCTGCGGGTGGCATACAAAATTATTTATCCCTAGATTAGATTTAGACCCTCTATAGACATTTTTTTGGATTGAAACATAATGAGTTATTATTATAGTGTTTACTGTTATTCTTACATGTTAACATAGATAATATAATTATAATGATACTCAACGCACATTGTAAAGAAATATATAACACTAAAAATGAAATATAAAAATATAAATGAATAAAAAAAATGAAATTATTAAAAATATTTATTTTATTTGTTTGCGCAAGAATATTATTTTAAAATCAAATTTAGTATTTTCTCTTAAATTCGACACCTAATTTTTAATATATGGATTCACAAATATATATGTATGCAATATGTATTTGTAAATATATATATTTGCAAATATATATTGCATATTTATATTGCATATTTATAATTGCAATATATATATTTTTAATATATATAATATATGGATGCAATGTATTTTTAACACATTGTTTTTCACTATTTTGGCCATTATAAAATAAATATATTTCGTAAAATTGTAATAAATCCCATTGAATGCAAAAATATTCAAGGCGGTTCGTGTGTTGGTCATCCCTGATTTAAAAACTTGAAGGAAAGTCCAGTTCCATGGGGAAAAAATTTGTTATTAAAAGTAATACAGGCAAAATATTCACATAAGCACTTTTCTGATAAAAAAAAAAAGTCATACCATCAAACAAATAAAAACATTTACAGAAAAAGTTTATTTTTCGGGATAATGTAGCACTTTGGGAATTTCTACGTCGCATTAACAATAGAAAAGAACGAAGCAAGCGATCATTATGAATCAATCTAGCATCAAAATTTACAGCTCTGGATTCTATACCCTTTTAAAACAGGGACCCCTTTTATCCATTTTAAGAAAAATCGGCTAAGGAGTGTCGGGGAAAAAAAAAAAAAAAGAACGGTAAATACGAAAAATGTTGTCTCGACACCTGACAAAGTCTTTTTCAGAAAAAGTATGTATATACGTCTATTGATTATTCAGCAGAAAGTCAATACTGTAAAGGAAGGGTGGATTTTGGGTGGATTGTAAAACGCAGCTGCAGCTCAGATTAAAAACTGTGAGGACACATTTTTGGAAGTGGTCTCTTATAAAATGTATACAATAATTTTTCTTCAACCCTATGGTGTCTTTAAGGTGATATCACTACGAAAGATATTTTGTAAATTAATCTATATACAGGCATTTTCCTCTAAATATAAAAACCTTTCTATTCTTGTAATTTTTATCTTGGAACATTTTATTTGATTTTTTTTTCGCATCTTATCAATCCTGAACATTTATATGTTTAAAATTTAGTTGATTATATAATGCATTTAAAAATTAGAGAAATTTCAAATTATTTTGTTGGGGTATAAACATTTTTTTTAGAAAAAAAAAAATATGACTTTAAGTCAATTTTTCCTACATATGCCATTTTGAACAGAATTTGATGAAATGAGGTTATTAATTATATAATTTTAATAATTTCAAAATTATTGATTGAAAATTATCATTTTGAAAATTATTATTAGTTTATATTGTGAATAATTTCACTAGACGGTGAACCAGAGAGTAGATTTTGCATTGCTGAGATTTCAATTCTGGAAAATATATTGTAACGTCTGGGCTTGCACTAGACCTATAACGCCTTCAAGAAGAGGACCCCTTTCAGGTTCATGGGAACAGTTTAATTTTTATTTACAAGCATTAACACATGCAGAATTCTAGGTTAATACAAATTATTAACTACAAAAAAATGAGAATGAAAGACTTAAATTTGATTCACAAATGCAGTTCACTCAAGGATGGAGACTTAGAGATCTTGAATTTACGACTAATTAAACACGTGGTCTGCGGCAGATCTTAATTATCACACAGCTTGTTGTAATACACCAAACCACAAGGGGCTCAATTTGAAACCGGGCAGAAACTCCGGCCTATTCAGTCACTTCAGTGAAAAAGACAACATTTCTTATCGACTCTCTTCTTCCTTCTCCACCTCCCTTTAAGAAAATCCGTCAAACATAGTTTCAATAACAATATATAACATTAGATATAACGTAAATAGCTTCAATCAGCATAGTTTCCCTCATTTCACTTTGGAGTAGACTTCTCAGCCCATGGTCTATCCACAATCACGATGTAATAACTCATAGTGCAGTCCATATTCCATCTCTAATTGTTTCGACCTGTGAAGATTTCACATTATAATCGCTAATTTCAGAGGTCTCATTATCCATGATACACAATATCTGCCATCAGATTTGAACGAAAGATTGTTCTCATTAGTACAAAACACTAATTGTATGTAATATAAAAGAATACAACACTACTTATCTGCTGTCAAATTTTGAGTGATAAATTGTTATAATGTATTTGTCAAAGTATATACATTCATCTGTCCTGGGAATGAAATGCCACATCTCTTCTGGTGGAAAAAATGCTACAATATTTAGCATTTTATGCATTTATATTTTTGCATTTCCTAAAATAATATTTCATGTTGTTGAAGATATATAAAAAAAAATGAATGTTAATAGTAAGGAAAAAATATTTATTTTCGAAGTTCAAATATAAAATTATAAAGAGAGTAAAAAATAAACATAAATTTAAGAAAAATAACACAACAAACATGTTACGTTTTTGCAGTCTACTACGATAGTAATTACGAACAAGATGTATAGTTTTAAAAATATTTGAATATTTAAAGATATATAGAAACAAATTAAGATATAAATCTTGCAGTGAAAGATGGATACTCTTTAGCATATTTTTGATACAAAGTTGGTTTTTAATTATCACGAAGCCTCCTCTATAATAACTTACTGCATACAAAGTTCATAAATATACCACCAACCCTTCAATTACGTCAGAATGTTAGACAACACTTCCAAAGTCCTCATAAATTTTAAGACCTCCAAATACTCGCCAGAAAGCTTCAATAGCTAATGATACTCTTTGAAATGAGCCCCTTGCGTTATTTTCTCATCAACGCCCAATGCTGAGCTCCTCAAAAGATTTCGTAGAGGGTAACTTCATTTTAGCGGGGGCGAAATAAGGGGCCATGATTACCAAAAGCTGCTTAAGGAATTAATGAATGTGCGAAGACTTGGAGGGTTTTCTCAATGTCGTACTCGCCCTTACTCTTTCCTTTTACTCCCTTTCTTAAACAGTGCATGAATCGATAACCTGCTCTATAACGTCTTCCGCCGTTACTGTGGGTATAAGGTTAAAACTCCACAGTTTAATAGCGCAGACGATATTTCCCTGTCGGAGACGTAATTTTATTACATTTAGCTTGAAGGAGTATGGGCATGGAATGTTGGGGGGTGAATCAAATCAAACTCTCTGAAAATTCAATTTACTCCTCAATGCACAGAATTGGAAATCTCCATCTTGAAATAAATACAGTTAGAAAGTTAATGAAGTTGGAGCTTTAGTTTATATCAATTCGAGGGAGAAGATCTGCTTCAAGAAAACGGAGGAAAAGAAAAAAGAATGGCAAATTTAGTTTTCCTTTGATCCAACAGAATTTTCCATAGTTTACGGAAGATGAAGAGTTTATTGCTCTTACAAACAAGATGTAACTTCATTTTGTTGAAAACTCATTAAAGCTTAAAATATGACTAAGTTATTAATAAATTTAATACAACGATACCTATTGTTATTCTGCTTTTGCTGAATTGAGTAATTGGTTTGTCACTAAAATTCTGGTTTTAAACCTTTTTTTCTAAAAGGGGCTTCCTCGAGAAATATTTCAAAAGGAATATTAATATTAGTAATTGGTTTTGTAACCAAAAATTCTATACAGTTGCAATTTTATAATCTCTGAAACTAAGGATTTTTTAAAGTACGATACAACCCTTATGGGGACTTTATAGTATAAGGCTTTTATTTATACTTTTTGATGCAAAAGATATTTTGTAAATTAATCTATATCCAGGCATTTTCTCTAAATATAAAAACATTTGTAATTTTTACCTACGAATATTTCATTAGATTTTTAACACCTTATCAAATCGGAACATTTATATGTTTAAAATTTAGTTGATTGTAAAATACAATTAAAGAATAGAAAAATTACAAATATTTTTATTTGTGAATAAATATTTATTTAGAAAAACAAATATGACTTTTAGGTCAATTTTTCTACATATGATGCTCTGAACAGAATCTGATGAAATGACGTGATTAATTATACAATTTTAATAAGTATATTCGTTTGAAAATTATTATAAATTTCTATTGGTAATACTTTTTACTAGACGCTAAACTAGATGGTAGAATTTGCATTGCTATTCTTCAATTCTACAAAATATATCTAGCATTTCATGCGGAATTTAATTTACATTTTTCTAAAAAAATAATAAATAAATAAATTTAAAAATGTAACACAAACATGTTAAGTTTTTGTATTCTACTATGTACGTAGTTAAGATCAAGATGTGTGATTTTAAAAATATTTGAATACTTAAAGTATAAAAATAAATTAAAGGTATAAATCTTGGAATGAAAAATTGATTCTCTTTTAGCATATTTTTTGCTACACCGTAGGTTTTTTAATTACCATGAAGCCTCTCTATAATAACTTACTGTACACAAAGTTTATAAATATTCCCCCAACCCTTCAATTACGTCAAAATGTTAGACAACACTTCAAAAGTGAAAACAAATTTTAAGATTTCCAAATACACGCCAGAATGCTTCAATAGCTAATGATACTCTTTGAAATGAGCCCCTTGCGTTATTTTCTCATCAACGCCCAATGCTGAGCTCATCTCAAAAGATTTCGTAGAGGGTAACTTCTATTTAGCGGGGGCGTAATAAGGGGCCATGATTACCAAAAGCTGCTTAAGGAATTAATGAATGTGCGGAGACTTGGAGGGCTTCCTCAATGTCGTATTTGCCCTTCCTCTTTCATTTTGACTCCCTTTCTTAAACAGTGCATGAATCGATAACCTGCTCTATAACGTCGTCTGCTCGTTTCTGTGGATATAAGGTTAAAAGTCCACAGTTTAATAGCGCAGACGATATTTCCTGTCGGAGTCGTAATTTTATTACTTTTAGCTTGAAGGAGCGTGTGCATGGAATGTTGGGAAGTACAGCAAATCAAACTCTTTGATAATTCAATTTTCTCCCTCAATGCACAGAATTGGAAATTTCCATCTTGAAATAAATACAGTTAGTAAGTTAATGAAGTTGAAGCTTTAGTTTACATCAATTCGTGGAGAAGATCTTCGTCAAGGAAACGGAGGAAAGGACAAAAAATGATAATTCACTTTTCCTATGATCCAACAAAAGCTCTTTATCATAGTTTACGGAAGAAGAAGATTTTATTGCTCTTACTAACAAGATATAACTTCATTTTGTTGAAAATTCATTAGAGCGTAAAATATGAGACAGTTATTAAATAATTTTTCAAGCAACGATAGCTATTTATATTTTGCTTCTGAAGAGTTTAGTAATTGGTTCCCCAATAAATTCTAGTTTTAAACCTTTTTCTAAAAGGGGCTTCATCGAGAAATGTTACAAAACAGCATTAAATTTGTTAATTAGTTTTGTAACTAAAAATTCCATTTAGTTGCAATTTCATAATCAGTAAAATAAATAATATTTTAAAGCACCATAGAGCATCCTAGTGTTTATAATTTTGCAGAAAATCGAATTTTTTGTATAATTTTGTAACTACCTATTATACTAAAAATATAACAAAAATTTCAACATCATTAAACTGGCATTAAACATCTTAATTAAACTGGAAAGTGTTCAACCTATAATTTCTGCTGATTAATCGCGACACAACATTGAAAATTCTCTAACCGCCATGATAAGATGAGCATACCTGATTGTGTGAGGCTTGATACTAGTTTTAAGTCTCACACCATCATCCAACAGATTTTGTTGCAGATTGCACTTTAACCACACAGAATTCTTTTAGTCCAATAGAAAAAAATCTGGTAATTCAAAAGGCATTAATAGAAATAATTGTGGAAATTCTCCAGTTTCTAATGGTGAAATTCTCAGAAATGTTCTCATACTAGAAGAAAATCATGAGAACACCCACAATATTATCTTAAAGAGAATGAAGTATAATACAAAAGAGCAAATCCATCTACCTTTTTAATTATTCTTAATTAAACTGGTAAGTGTCTAGCCCATATTTTTTCCGATAGACCACGACACAATGAATTGTCAATCACAATGATAGGATTAGTATACTTGATTGTGAGAGACTTGAAACTAGTTTTAACTATTATTTTTAAGTCTCGCGCCATCCTCCATTTTGTTGCAGATAACAATTTAACCAGATAGACTCCTTTTAGTTCAATAGAAAAATCCAATCAATTAGAAGGTGTTAATACAGAAAATTTTAGAATTTTTTAAGAAACTTTCTAATGGTGAAACTCTCAGAAGAAAGCCATGAATTCATACCAGAAGAAAACATCCATAATATTAGAATTACTAGTACATAATATATGAAGTACTAATAATATGAATGAAATACTAGTATAATTTGAATGAATGAAGTACTAGTATAATACAAAAGGATAAATCCATATACCATTTTTAAATAATCTTAATTAAACTGGCAAGTGTCCAACCTATAACTTTACCTGATAAAACCACGGCACATCATTGTCAATTCTCCAACTACCACAATAGGATTAACATTGAGGTGAGACTTGAAAATAGTTTTAGTTTTTAGCTACTAGTTTCAAGTCTCATACCATCAAATGAGAGTTTTTTATTAATCTCCTAACACGTGTTTCAATGAAAACAACTGCATCTGCAATATAACCAAATGAAATTTCCATATGCCATCCTGTAAAGATACCCATTCTAATAAGCACGGTTCTGTGTACAGAAGCAATTTTTGGAGTCAAAGACCAGACTCGGCGAATTTTCCATCTCTGACATTCCCCGCCGCTATTAACTGCCGCAATTCCGTGCGAGTCATTTGCGGGGCCGGGCACGTTTTTGGTACACGAATGGACGCCTCATTTGAGAAGAACGCCTCAGAAATTCAGTATAAATTATTCTAAGTCATGGAATCGGGCAGAATTGAAATTTTTGGCGTGGGTCTAAAATATGGATTCACGTCGGGTTCCCTCGGGAGTCGGCAAAGAATTCTAATTAAGGTATTTGCGTCCTACAGTGGGTGTTAATAAATGTTTAGTTCAGGACTGGGTGAGATTATTAGGGCCCCAATAAGTGATCCGGTCTGTTAGATTTTGGATAGTTATTTTTTGTTGAAAATGATCCCAAGCACTTTGGAATGACATTTTGTCAGCACATTAATATTTTAAATCCCGTATTTATGTTGGGGCAATGTATTACTATTATTGAGTCAAAAATATTTGACAAATTAATGAAAATGTTATTTGAAAATAAAAAAATTATTTTATAAATCTTAATTTTATAAGAGGTGTCAAATAAAAGCTTTTCTTATATCATGAATCATTTGTAATTTCAATCTGTTTTAATTCAATAAAATATATTATTTAGCACTCCGAACTGTGTATGTCTATTGATTTGCTTAACACTTTTTTTTTTTTGATGAAATAAAAAAAAATAATTTACACATTTAAAATAAAAAAATAAAAAAAAACGTAGTTAAAATATGCCACTTTTACATTTTTTTTTTTTTAAATTTGCTTTTGTGATTTTAGTTAATCTTATAAAACTAATGTTATTTTAGTTTTCAATTAAAGTAATTTATCTTACTCTAAAACTAATTTTTAAGTTATTTCCATTCAAATTTTTATTTCAAACTTAATAAAATTCAAGTATTTCCACGCATTTTTTACGCTTTTTCATTACAAGAAGAAATTGTATGCAATTCACTGCTGCAGGATAAGCATAATCTTCATATTTAACGTGTGCATATTTATTGTTTGGGGAATATATGTTGTCTTATCTAGAACTTGAATTCAAAAAAATAATATTGATCATTTATATACATATATATGTGTGCGTGTATTTTACTGAAGTAAACATTAGATAACATATTTATCTAATGCTATTAATAAGCAATGTTACTCAAATAATATAAAAATTTCAATTAATGTTTTATTGATCAGAAATCAAAATAATTCAAACATGTATTAACTTACGCTCTTCGTATTAAAGATACATTAAAAGAATAAGAGTTTTCTAAACAATTTTATGTGATTATCATATACTTTTTAAAGAACAAAATAATCAAATTTCCGCTATTTTACCGCTGAACATGCAAGTGTCAAAGTTCTGAATGCTATGAAAATTGCTTTTGTTGTATATTTTAATTTTTTCTTCATGGTTTGTATGCAAAAACAATTAATAGAATGTATTTTTAACTTTTTAAAAACAATTAATAGAATACATTTTTAACTATTTAAAAACAATTTTAAAGCAACATTTTTATAGTAAACCTCCATCTTTATATTAAAAACTCATTTAATATAATTCTTTATTATTTTAATAAAGGTTGTAAAATAGAAATTTATACATAATGTTTTTAAAACTATAAAAAAATACATAAAAGTATATATTGAATTCATATATTGTATGAATAGAATATATACGAATGAACACAATATGTACAGAAATAAGCAAAGATGTAGTATTTTTTCAAATTAAAAATTTTAAATACATATTAATAAGTAACTTTAAATAAACAGTATGCGCTTCTAAAGTAACATAAATTATAAATATTCAATTACCAATTAAAATTCTCTTAAAATTTATGTTTTTGAAGGTAATGCTAAATGATATTTATTAATCGATTAAATGCTTAAGAATATTTTAGAAAAATAGTTGTATTTCTTAAAGTAATTATCTTACATCAACTTAATAAAATTTTATATTCAGAAAAAAATTCATTTTAAAATATAATATAAATTTAAATGCCAAATGTCAATATAATTTCAAATGGAATCAAAAATCATAAATAAAGTAAACAGCATTAATATTTTTATTTAAATATTCTACTTAGAAATTTATTTTAAGATTAAAATGTAATTCAAACTAATTAAAAATTCATAATGGGATTTTGCTCAGTTTAAATTCAGTTTGATTCTGAATCTCACGTTATTCTGGAATAATATATATGTGCTTTTTTAAATATAAGAAAATGATTTATTTATTGGAATTGAATTTGAATGTTAGAAACATAAAATTTGTTTTAAAATAAAAATTCTGGAATTAAAAAAAAAAAATTATACATGTATTTCTTATTTGCTAAGTAAACAATAAATAAATTTGGAAAACATGAATTAATTTAAACAAAATATTTTTTCAATTTTTAAAGCAATTTTTCTTCTATTTCCTATGTGATAATTGAATTATAAATAACTGACTGTTTTCCGAAATAATGCTTTTTCTAAAATAGTTTTGCTGTTCTATTTACGATAACCACCCAAAACAAACTTAACATATACTTATCGCATCACAAAAATGCTTTCCTTTCTTTTAACTGAAAACTTGAAAGGACAATTTCATCCCAGTGTCGAGACAAGGATCATTATTTGCCGTTCACTGGGACAACAGGGACAATCGTATGTTATTAATGGTATTATCCTCAGAAGAATCCCTTTTTTCCTCTTTTTTTCCCCTTTCAACAATTTTATCCCTAGTCTAACAAATTACCCCCTTTGTCGCTAGAAATTCGAAAAGGGGTGAAATAGTAAATGTCTGATTTCGCGTCACATCACACAATTAGAAGCACTATAATTCCAATTTGAAGCAACGATTTTTGTTTATCTATCTTTCGAAACAAAACTCTGTCTGGTAATGATAAATGATTTGGTTGCTTAAATGTTTGAGTTATGTGTTGGACGCAAACACAATTAACTTTTCAACGTACAAAACGCGCAAAATATTAAACTTATCCAATTACCATGATGTATTAGAATAAAGGTTTTGTCATATAATGAACAGGAGATAGTATAGATAAAACTTTTAAGTCATAAATCTTTCTTTGTTTGAATTTTATTACATTATCGTAGAAAGGCTTTTTCAAATCACTGTTTTCTGATTTTCATATTAATGCATATTGATTAATTCACAAATACAGAAAACAATTTTGGTAGCACCAAAATTGCTAAAAATAAATTTATTAAACGTTTGCCAATATACAACACTACTGCCATTCTAGAGTACCAGATTTTAAATATTAGCAAATTTATTATTTTTTAATAGATATCAATTGTTATTACTGTCATCACATATGAATTATTTTACTATCGAAGCAACAAGCTGCTGGCATATAATATACAAATTCCCATTCATTTTCTTCACGGTTTGCATGTAAAAACGATTAATAGAATATGTGTTTATCTAATATTTAAAAACAATTTAAAGCAACATTTTTATAGTAAACCTCCACCTTTATTCTAAAAATTTATTGAATAGAATTCTTTGTTGTTTTAATAAATGTTTAAAGTGGTAAAATAGAAATGTAAGCGCCAACTAATTTTAACATAATGTTTTGAAATGTAACAACTAATTTTAACATTTTAATTTTTGGTAATTGAATATTTAAAATTTATGTCATTTATGAAGGAACTCTAACGTAGAATTGATGTTTTTGAATAATATCTTTCTCATACATCAGAAAGAGGCATACCAGAAAGAATTGGATAAGTTATTTAGGCCATAGTTAGGTTTGATTTATAGCTCTATGATTATTTTTGCATACTTTAGACAAATTAGATCTGAACTTACTATTTAACATGGATTCCAAAGCACAAACAACCATCTATGCCAGGATGTGAACCTAAAGCCTGTGGTAACAAAAGAGCAGAGCGCTAGCCAATTTGCCATCTGGGCGCATTAAGCCCTACCATAAGACTGTAGACCGAAAATTCGTGGCGGGCTCACTTTGTTTCAATAATAACTAAGTTATTGTTGTTAATTAAATATATAGTTTAGAAACTGCATCGCAATTGATTCACAGAAATATGAAATAATTATGCCACTAATAGTTTCTTTAAGAAAAGATATAATAAATTTTAAAATTTTAAAAATAAAAATCTTCATTCAGATCAGATCTTCCATTCAGCCTTTCTTAAATGGTAGTTAAAAATTATGAAGTACAAGAAACAATATATACAGGGGACTTCCATCAGGGTTAAGTTCCTATAATGTAAATCCATTATTGATTACTGCTTCCAAGACACACTTACATTGCCCATACGTATTCAATTTTCATTCATCTTTCGTATATTGAAATACATTTAACTTATATATTCTTCAAACGTCAAGTATTTATAAAAAGTGTCATGCTTAGTTTATCTAAACTCGTAAGAATGTAATCGAATGAAAGAAATAAACTATAATTACAGTCAAAGTGCATTTAATATATTTATCAAAATAGTTTAATACATATTTTATAAAGATTTACAAAAAATTTTTTTGTACATTATAAATATATTCGAATTCTTTTACACTTTAAATAAAGATCGTAAAATGTTTAATCAACACATCTATAGTAGTGCCAATTTTAGTAAATTAATTAAAATTTTGAAACTGATATTTTAAATAAGAAATACTTCGGATTTTAAAAAAAAAATATTCTCATTACTCATTTCTTAAGGAAGTAATTACGCACAATCTAACAAAATCTATTTTATGTCAAGAAAAATTATATTTAGAGCTATAAAGTAAATTAGTTTAGTTTGCTTATACTGAAAGTTTGCTTATACTTAATTAGTTTAGTTTGCTTATACTGATATATTCGAAATAATTTGATTAGACATCATTAGTACGATTTGACTATTAGTGATGAGCAGTGATTATTTATCGTATTGATTTAAGCAGTGATAAATTAAATTACCCCAATTTTATCAATGCTACGTTTTATCTTTAAGAATGCAAAATATTCCTTTCTAAATTGTAAGTTATAAACTTTAAAGTTATTATTAGATTTGTAAAATAGATTTTAATTCGTAAAAAAGATTGTGCATACCTTCACAATGCTACCCTGCATTAAATAAGAGATAATTTCAGTATGCCTTTGGTCTGGCATATCTGTCAGCAATCTTGCAATCATCTGAAGTAATAATTTTTTACTGGTCCGAATATGAAACCTGGTGGTTAGAGCTCTGAACTTTTAACTGAGAGAGTTCGAAATTCGATAGCTAATTTGGAGCTCTACAACTAAACAGTATTTTTATATACGTTGATTTATGTAGTCGTATTATAATTCTTAAAACACTGGGCTATGTGAAATTTGAAGGCGGAAATTTCGTCTAATTGGCTTGGTAGGTGGTGAGAGAAGTTAAGAACTCTCCAAACGTTCATCCTAGGGTGTTTGTTCCAAAAGGCATAGTAACATGTGAAATCTAAGATAATTACCCCAGTTATATTTCAAGCTTGCTTGATGTATATGATTTTTTATTTTATTGCCTGAATCACTCAGAAAGCAGCTGAGCGTATTCCGTTACCATAAAGAAAGATGTATGCCTTATGTAAGCTTCTTAAATAATTTAGTGACCAATTTTTTTCGTTTCTTTTAAATCTGAAAAAGCTTTCACACACAGTTTTGAAATTAATAATTTTTTTTATTTACTTTTGTGATTTTTTATCATTTTATACAGCTGCATTTCTTAAAATACAACTACATAATTTTTTTCTATTCAAGAACAACACATAATTTTTTTTAATTATGTCGAGGACTAGGTCATATTGACCATGTCCCTGTAAGCAGCTCAATACAAACTAGCCTTGAAGAAGGCATGTCGTGGGCTGCACCGATGAACGTTACTCATTTAGCACTACCCAGCATGCACGTGTAGCTTGAAGATGTGCTATGGACGCGAGTAACACTACCCCATAACACTAAGCGATTATATTAGACCTACAGTTGTTATATATGACAATGTCGGTACTGAACCCCGAAACCTATGTCACCAAACGCCAGAGCTTAGGCACTCGGCCATCAGGACCTCCAACACAAGATTTTGCTGTATTTTAAGATTGTCAATATCCTTAAAGAACATATAGGTCAAAGTCTAAAACCAACAATAAATAATGTTGAATATTACTTTAGTTTGTGTTCAGACTTCATGTTTACTAATTCATTCATTATTTTTTATCATTTAAAATCATTAGAAAGAGTCCACTTCCGTGGAATATATTTTTTTGTTGTTAAAAAGCGGTACAGACAAGAAAAAAAAGATTCACACAAGCATTTTCCTGATAAAAAAGTGATATCATGAAACAAATAAAAACATTTACAGAAAAGTTTATTTTTCGGATAATGTAGCACTTTAGAGAATTTCTTCCTCGCATTAACAACGGAAAAGAAGAAAGAAACAAGCGATCGTTATGAATCCATCCAGCATCAAAACTTACAGTTCTGGATCTTTTACCCGGTTAAAACGTGGACCCTTTTTATCCATTTTAAGAAAAAAACGAATAAGGAGGGGTGGGTGAAAAAGAACAAAAAAAAAAAGAACGGTAAATACGAAAAAATGTTGTCTCGACACCTGACAAAATCTTCTTCAGAAAAAGTATATATATACGTCTATTGATTATTCAGCAGAAAGTCAATACTGTAAAGGAAGGGTGGATTTTGGGTGGATTGTAAAACGCAGCTGCAGCTTAGATTAAAAACTGTGAGGACACATTTTTTGGAAGTGGTCTCCTATAAAATGTATACAGTAATGTTTCTTCAATCCTTATGGTGACTTTATAGTATCTCGATACAAAGATATTTTGTAAGTTAATCTATATCCAAGCATTTTTCTCTAAATATAAAAAAAAGCTTTGTATTCTTGTAATTTTTTAATGACGAATATTTTAGATTTTTTCTTTTCTTATCTTCAGTCCGTAACATATATATGTTTAAAATTTGGTTGATTATAAATTACATTTAAGGAATAGAAAAATTTCAAATTATTTTGTTGGTGGATATATATTTATTTTAGAAAAATATGCAGTTCACCTCAAGTTTTTATACATGTGCTGTTTTTGAAAAGAGTCTGATGAAATATTGGTGATTAATTATATTGGTTTTAATTTTGAAAATTGTTATTAACTTCTACTGTTAGTACTTTCATTGTTAAGTTAGAGCGTGGAATTCGTGGTGTTCTTCAATTCTGCGAAAATATATTGTAAAAAGTCTCGGCCTATACTATACCTATAACGCCTTTTTAGAAGAGGGCGTCTTTCAGGTTCGTGAGAAAACTTTAATTTTTATTTACAATTATTATTATATACAGAATTCTGGGTTAATACAATTTATTATTTACAAAAAATTAAAATTAAAGATTTTAATTTGATACACAAATGCAGTTCACTCCAAGGGTAGAGAAATTATGATGAATTTTAAACACGTGTTTCGCGGCAAACCTTATTTATCACACCGCTTGATACACAAACCACAAGGGACTCAACTTGAAAAAGGACGAAAAATTCCACCTATGCAGTCACAAAAAAGCCAACATTTCTTATCGACTGGTGGCAGAACTATCTGCTTCCTTCACCCCCCCCTCTCGCCCCTAATAATATCTGTCAAGAGGACTCAACTTTCCTCACTTCCCATTGTTGTAGACATTTTGTCCGCGTGGGTCTATCCCCCAATCACGATGTAGCAACTCTTGATCCTCTGAAATTAACGATTATCTGTGAGACAATCGCTAATTTCAGGGGGATCTCCATGTCCATGTATATCGCTAATCCTTGACACTGAATATCAAATTTAAATGACAGGGTTGCTCTCGTTAGTATAAAGTACTAATAGCATGTAATATAACTACCCACAACACTGCTTATCTGCTGTCAAATTTGGGTGATAAGTTGTTGTTATATATTACTTATTGTGAAAGAATATATATTCCTCTGTCCTGGGAATGAAATGCCACAACTCTACCTGTGGAAAAAATGCTAAAATATCTATCATTTTATGCATTTATACTTCCGTTCCCCTAAAAAATACGTCATGCTGTTGATGATTTATTATAAGTAAGACATATAAAATTCATATTAATAGTGCTGAAAGAAATATTTATTTTCGAAGTAAAAATATAAAATTATAAAGACAGTAAAAACAAACGTAAATTAAAAAAAAAAAAAAAATAGCACAACAAACATGTTAACTGTTTGCACTCTACTACAATGGTAATTAAGAACAAGATGTATAGTTTTAAAAATGCTTGAATATTTAAAGATATAAAAATAAACTAGTATAAATCTTGGAGTGAAAAATTGACGCTCTTTAGCATATGTTTTGCTACAACGTTGGTTTTTAATTATCATGAAGTCTCTTCTATAATAACTTATGCATACAAAGTTTATAAATATTCCACCAACCCTTCAATTACGTCAGAATGTTAGACAACACTTCGAAAGTCTTCATAAATTTTAAGATTTCCAAATACTCGCCAGAAAGCTTCATAGCTAATGATTCTCTTTGAAACGAGCCCCTTGCGTTATTTTCTCATCAACGCCCAATGCTGAGATCCCTCAAAAAAGATTTCGCAGAGGGCAACTTCATTTTAGCGGGGGCGAAATATGGGGCCATGATTACCAAAAGCTGCTTAAGGAATTAATGAATGTGTTGAGACTTGGAGGGTTTCCTCAATGTCGTATTCGCCCTTCCTCTACATTTTTACTCCCTTTCTTAAACTGTGCATGAATCGAGACCTGCTCTATAACATCGTTTGTCGTTTCTGTGGATATAAGGTTAAAACTCCACAGTTTAATAGCGCAGATGATATTTCCCTGTCGGAGACGTAATTTTATTACTTTTAGCTTGAAGGAGTGTGTGCATGGAATGTCGAGGGGTGCAGCAAATCAAACCCTCTGAAAATTCAATTTACTCTTCAACGCACAGAATTGGAAATCTCCATCTTGAAATAAATACAGTTAGTAAGTTAATGAAGTTGGAGCTTTAGTTTATATCAATTCGAGTGAGAAGATCTTCTTCCAGGAAAAGGAGGAAAGAAGAAAAATGGTAATTCAGTTTTCTTTTGATGCAACAGAGCTCTTTTTCCTTAGTTTGAAAAGAGCTCTAAGATGAAGATTTTATTGCTCTTGCAAACAAGATGTAACTTCATTTTGTTGAAAATTCATTAAAGCTTAAAATAGAAGCCAGTTATTTAATAATTTTATGCAACGTTATCAATTGATATTCTGCTTTTGCTGAATTGAGTAACTGATTTACCACTAAAATTCTAGTTTTAAACCTTTTTTTTTAAAAGTGGCTTTATCAAGAAATGTTTCAAGATGTGCATTAAATTTATTAATCAGTTTTGTAAGTAAAAATTCTATTTGGTTGCAATTTCATAATCAGTAAAATAAATGATTTTTTAAAGCACCATAGAGCATCCTAGTGTTTATAATGTTGCAACAATTCGAATTTTTTTGTATAATTTTGCAACTACCCATTATACTAAAATACAGCAAAATTTAAATATCATTAAACTCGCATTAACCTCTTAATTAAACTGGAAAGTGCTGAAACTATAATTTCTTCTGTTAAACCACGACACAACATTGTCAATTCCATGACAGGATTAGCATACCTGATTGTGTTAGGCTTGAAACTAGTTTTAGCTCTAACACCATTATCCAACAGATTTTGTTGCTGAGTGCACTTTAACCAAATAGAATTATTTTTGTTCAATAGAAAATCTGGTAATTCATAAAGCATTAATAGAAATAATTGTGGAAATTCCCCATTTTCTATTGGTGAAATTCTTAGAAATGTTCTTATACTAGAAGAAAACCACGAGTATAACATTATCTTTGAGAGTGAAATATAATCCAAAACGTATAACATTTTAAGTATTCTTACTGACAAGTGTCCAACGTATAACTTCCTGATAAATCCCGACACAACATTGTCAATTCTCTAACCACCATTATAGATTAGAATGCTTGATAGTGTGTGACTTGAAACTAGTTTTAACTTTTAACTATTTGTTTTAAATCTCACATAATCATCCAACTGATTTCGTTGCAGATTGCACTTTAAACAATTCTTAATTCTTTTAATACAATAGAAAACTCCAGTGAATCAGAAGGTGCTATTAGACAAAATTGTTGAAAATGTCTTACTTTTCTAACGGTGAAATTCTCAAAAATGTTATCGTACTAGAAGAAAACCGAAAGAATCAAGAAATCCATAATGTCATTTGAAATTATTATCAGTGAAATAGGGGCAATAATAAATCGCGCAATAGGCAGTCATAAGGGCAAATCTATCTACCATTTTAAGTATTTTAATGTAATTCTCAAGTGTCCAACCTATAACTACTTCTGATAAACCACGACACAACATTGTCAATTCTCTAACTGCCATGATAGGATTACCATGCTTTATTTAGTGAGACATGAAATTAGTTTTAACTTTTAACTATTAATTTCAAGTCTTACGCCATCATCCAACAGATTTTGTTTGCAGATTGCCCTTTAACCAATACTTAATTCTTTTAATCCAATAGAAAAATCCAGTGAATCAGAAGATGAAAATTGTTGAAATTCCTTACTTTCTAATGATGAAACTCTCAGAAGTACCAGAAGAAACAAACGAGGACATCATAATATTATCTTAAAGAAAATGGAGTATAATACAAAAGGGTAAATCCATCTACCATTTTAAGTATTCTTGATTAAACTGGCAAATGTCAAACCTATAACTTCATATGTTAAACCACGACACAACATTATCAATTATTTAACATCCCAGATAGGATTAGCATACTTGATTGTGTGAGACTTGAAACTAGTTTTTAACTCTTAAATACTAGTTTCACGTCTCATACCAACAAATACGAGTATTTTTTAATCAACACTAGCACGTGTTTCAATAAAAGAAACTGCATCTGCAATATATCTAAATAAAATTTTCATCTCTCATTCTGTAAGATACCCATTCTAGTAAGCATGGTTCTGTCGACAGAAGCAATTTTTGGAGCCAAAGACCTCTAGGCGAAATTTCCCTCTCTGACATTCCCAGCCGCTATTAACTGTTACAATTCCGTGCGAGTCATTTGCGGGGCCGGGCACGTTTTCTGGTACACGAAGGGACGCCTCATTTGAGAAGGACGCCTCGGAAATTCGGTTAAATTATTCTAAATCATAGAATCGAGCAGAATTGAAATTTTTGGCGTGGGTCTAAAATATGGATTCGAGTCGTGTTCTGCGGGAGTCGGCAAAGAATTCTAATTAAGGTGTTTGCGTCCTACAGTAGGTGTTAATAAATGTTTAGTTCTGGAATGGGTGAGCTGATTCAGGCGCCAATAAGTGATTGTATCTATTTGAGTTTGAGAGTTAGGTTTAGTTTAAAATGATCCAAAATGATTTAAATGATTTTTTTAGTAGATTAAAAATTTAAATACGTATTTATATTGGGACAATGTATTACCATTGCTGTAATGAAAAGTACTGACAAATAAATGAAAAATTATATTTGAAAATATAAAAATTATTTTATAAACCTCAATTTTATAAAAGGTGTCAGATAAAGGCATTTGTGTCATGAATCATTTGTAATCTCAACTAATTTTTTTTTTGATGAAATTAAAATAATTTACACATTTAAAATTAAAGCAACTAAGTTAAAATACGATACTTGACAAGTTTTTTTTTTAAATTTGATATTGTGATTATATTTAATTTTATAAAATTATTATAATTTTACTTTTCAGTTAATGTATTTTTTTATTTTACTTACTCTAAAATTACTTTTCAAGTAGTTTTAATTCAAATTTTTATTATTATAAATTTCATTTGTTTCAATGCATGTTATGCTTTTCAATTACGAGAAGAAATAGTTCGCAATTTACAATTGTAGGATATTCAGCATAATCTTCTTATCTGATGTGTGTACAGATTTACGGTGGCAGTTGTATTACCTATAACACAAATTTAAAATATATAATATATATATATATATATATATATTTAAATATATATATTTAAAAATTTAAATGGAGCTATGAAAAATGTTATGTCGTCATGTATATATATATATATATATATTATTGACGACATAAGTAGCTTCATTTAAATTTTTTATTTTGAAATAAAATTTAATTATTTCAATGCATTTTGCGCTTTTCAATTATGAGAAAAGAAATAATTCGTAATTTGTAGCAGTAGGAATTTCTGCATAATCTGCTTATCTGATGTGTGTACAGATTTACGGTGGAGGTTATCTTACCTACAAAGTAAATTTTGAATATATATATCTATATATATAATCAGAGCTACCATATACAGAATTAGAGCTACCGTATATTTATTATTATAACTTTTATTAATTAGAGTAGTGCAAACAGTAATAGACAAGTCATTGCTTATGTCGTCATGTATATATATATGGTGACATAAGCAATGACTTGTCTATTACTGTTAGCACTACTCTAATTAATAAAAGTTATGGATATATGCATATCATTGCATAACAAACGATTTTAATAAGTAATGTTACTCAAATAATATTAAAAATTAATTATTGTTTCATAGATCAAAAATAAAATTAAACAAATATTAATAAATTAACAACTATTAAATAAATTAAACATTAAACTATATTAAAATTGATTTAGGAGAATAAGAGTACATTTAAAAACATTTAAAATGATTATAATATATTTTTTAAAGAACTAAATTATCAAATTCCCACTGTTTTATCGCTCAATATTCAAATGGCAAAGTTCTGATAGTTTTTATTTATATATATTTATTATATTTTAATTTTTTTCACCGTTGACAGGTAAAAAAAAAAAAAATAATAAAATATGTTTTTAATTAACATTTAATATATTTTTAAAACAACATTTTTATAATAATCCATAACTTCTGTAATAAACATTCACTTAATGGAATTCTATATTGGTTTTATATATGTCGGAGAATAGAAATTTATAGCATCATTATCCGAATGAAAAAATAACTACGACATAAGTAATGATTTGGTATTTTTTCAAAATAAAAATTATGAATACATGATAAAAAAAAAAATAAAAAAACCATTTTAAATAACCCTAGGCTCTTCATCAATAACATCAATTATAAATATTCAATTCAGAATTGAAATTCTCTTAAAAATTTATGTTTTTGAAGGTAAAGCTAAATAATATTTTAACTGATTAAATGCTTAAAAATATTTTTTAAATAATTATATTTGTTTAAGTAATTATCCTACATCAACTAATCAAAATTTTATATTCAGAAAAAAATCATTTTAATATACAATATAATTTTAAATGCGAAATGTCAATATAATTTCAAATGGAATCAGAAATCAGAAATAAAGTAAACAGCATTAACATTTTTATTTAAATATACTACTTTGAAATTTATTTAAAGGTTAAAGAAATAATTGAAACTAATTAAAAATTCATAATGGGCTTTTGCTCTGTTTGAAATCAGTTTGATTTTGAATCTGATTTAATACTGGAACAATACAGATGTGCTTTTTTTGAAATACAAGAAATGAGTTTATTAGAATGTTGAAAAATAATAAAATTTGTATTAAAATCAAAATTCTAGAATTAAACTTAATTATGTTTATTTCTATGTTGCTAAACAATAATAAATAAATTTTGAAAACATGAATTATTTTAATCAAACTGTTTTTAAAGTTCTAAAGCAATTTTCTTCTATGTCCTATGTGATAATTGAATTATAAATAACTCACTGTTTTCCCAAATAATGCTTTTCTAAAATAGTTTTGCTGTTCTGTTTACGATAACCAGCCAAAACAAACTTAACATATACTTATCACATCACAAAATGCTTTCCTTTCTTTTTAACCGAAAACTTGAAAGGACAATTTCATCCGAGTGTCGAGACAAGGATCATTATTTGCCGTTCACTGAGACAAAAAAGACAATCGCATGTTATCAATTGTCAGAAGAATCACTTTTTTCCTTTTCTTTTTCCCCTTTCAACAATTTTATCCCTAGTCTAACAAATTACCCCGCTTTGTCGCTAGAAATTCGAAAAGTGGTGAAATAGTAAAATGTCTGATTTCGCGTCACATCACACAATTAGAAGCACAATAATTCCATTTGAAGTAACGATTTTTTGTTTCTCTATCTTTCGAAACAAAACACTGTCTGGTAATGATAAATGATTTGGTTGCTTAAATGTTTGAGTTATGCGTTGAACCCAAATATAATTAACTTTTCAATGAACAAAAACGCAAATAATTAAAACTTATCCGTAGTTTCCATGATGCATTAGAATGGAGATTTGTGTTATATTTGGAACTGGAGATAGGATAGATAAAACATTTAAGTCATAAATCTTTCTTTGTTTGGATTTTATTACATTATCCTGAAAGGCCTTTTCAAATCACTGTTTTCTGATTTTCATATTAGTATATATTGATTAAGTGCAAAATTCAGAACAATTTTTTGCTCACTTTAGGCTAATTAGACCTGGAGTTACTGTTTAACATGTATTCCGAACCACTAACAAACATCCATGCATGAGTTGAACCTGTGGTACCAAAGAGCAAAGCGGTAGCGAATTGTGTATCAGTCCGCATTAAGCCATACCATAAAACTGTAGACCGAAAATTCGAAGCGGCTCACTTTTATTGCAATAATGATTGAATTATTGTTGCTGAGATTTCTTTAAGAAAAGTTACATTATTTTTCAAATTTTAAAAATAATATTCTACATTTTGATTGGTAGATCTGCCATCCAGTTTTCCTAAATGGTAGTTGTAATGGTAACAAAAACAATCTATACAGATTTGCATCAATATGTATATTATATACATAATATGTAAGTTCCTATTATGTATATCTTTATCAATTTTTGTGTTCGAGATACTCTTAATATTACCCATACAAATTTCATTCATCTTCCACATATATATATGTATATATATGAAGGATGAATTAAATTCATCCTTCGTCTACTGAAATTCATTTAACTTTATGTATTTTTCAAACGTCAAGTATATATAAAAGTGTCATGCTTAGATTATCTAAACTCGTAAAAAAACTCTAATCGAATGAAAGAAATAAAGTATAATTGCAGTCAAAGAGCATTTAATATATTTATCAAAATAGTTTAATACATATTTTATGTAAAGCTTCTTAAAAATGTTTTGTACAACATAACTGAATTCGGATTATTTTACACTCTAAATAAAGATCATAAATTTTGTCAATTTTTACAAATTAATGATATTTTTTGAAACTGAGATTTTAAAAAGAAATACGAATTTTTAAAAAAATATTCTCATTACTCATTTCTTAAGGAAGTAATTACGCGCAATCTAACATAATATATTTTATGTCAAGAAAAATTATATTTAGATCTAGAATGTAAATTAGTTTAGTTTATTTTAGTTTGCTTATACTGGAAGTTTGCTTAGACTTAATTAGTTTAGTTTGCTTATGCTGATATATTCAAAATAATTTGATTAGACATCGTTTCATATTTGACTATTAGTGATGAGCAGTGATTATTTATCGTAGGGATTTAAGGCATTGATAAAATTAAATTACTCCAATTTAATCAATATCATGTTTTAAGTATGCAAAATATTCCTTCTTAAATGGTAGGCCATAAACTTTAAAGTTATTATTAGATTTGTTAAATAGATTTTACTACCCAGAAAAGACTTTGCATACCTTCATAATGCTAACCTGCATTAAATAAGAGATATTTTCGTTAAGCCTTTTGGTTTGACATATCTGTCGGTAATCTTGTAGTAATCGTCTGAAGTAATAATTCTCTACGCGTCCTAATATGAAACCTGGTGGTTATAGCTTTGAGCTTTCAACTAAGAGAGGTCGAAACTCGATAGTCAATTTGAAGTTCTACAATCAAACAGTATTTTTTATATACGTTGAGTTATACCAGTCATATTATATTTTTAAGACACTGGCGATTTGAAATTTGTCGTCTGTAGTCTATTGGCTATCTATTGGCTTGAGTAGGTGATTAGAAGTTAAGAACTCGACAGACTTTCGTACTAGGGTGTTTGTTCTAAAAGGCATAGTAACATGGGAAATCAAAGATCATTTCCACAGTTATATTTCAAGATTGATGTATATGATTTTTTATCTTTATTGCCTCAAGTGATTCAGGGAATTCGTCACTATCTCACTCTCTGAGTGAATGAGAATTCCCTCACCCTATAGAAAGACTATTGCCTCGTCCAAGCTTCTTCAATAATTTGAGTGACAATTTTTGAAAACTTTTTTTAGTTTCCATTATATCTGAAAGGAGTTACGCAATTTTGAAACTAAAATTTCTTATTTACACTTTTACAATTTGTTTGTTAATTTTATACTTCTGCATTTTTAAAAATGCAATTACATATTTTTTTATATCCAAGCGCATCTTAAAAACAATTTAAGACGGTCAATAAGCTTCGAGAAGATATAAGTCAAAGTCTACAACCAATAATATCTGTGCGTTGAATCTTGCTTTAGTTTCATATTCTAACTTCATGTTTACTAATTTATTCATTATTTTTTACTATTTAAAGGCCTGAGATAAAGTCCAGTTTCAGTGGAAAACAGTTTTATTTTCGAAATGGTACAGAGAAGAAACAAAAGATTCACACAAGCCCTTTCCTGATACAAAAAAAAAAAGTCATATTATCAAACAAATAAAAAAACATTTACACAAAAAGTTTATTTTTCGGGATAATGTAGCACTTTAGAGAATTTCTTCCTCGCATTAACAATAGAAAAGAACGGAACAAGCGATCGTTATGAATCCATCTGGCATCAAAATGTACAGCTCCTGATCCTTTACCCGGTTAAAACATGGACCCCTTTTATCCATTTTAAGAAAAAAATTCGAATATGGTGGAACAAAAAAGAAAAAGATCAGTAAATACGAAAATGTTGTCTCAACACCTGACAAAATCGTCTTCAGAAGAAAGTATATATATACGTCTATTGATTATTCAGCAGAAAGTCAATACTGTAAAGGAAGGGTGGATTTTGGGTGGATTGTAAAACGCAGCTGCAGCTTAGATTAAAACTGTGAGCACACATTTTTTCGAAGTGGTCTCTTATAAAATGTATACAGTAATTTTTCTTCAATCCTTATGGTGACTTTAAGGTACTCTCGGTACAAAATATATTTGGTAAGAATCTATATCCAGGGCATTTTGGTTAAAATAATAATATTTGTGTTTGCATTTAAAGAATAGAAAATTTTCAAATTATTTTGTTGGTGGATAAACAATCTTATTCAGAAAGAAATATGCATTTTAACTCAACTTTTCCTACATATGTTGTTTTAAACATATGAAATGAGGTGTTTAATTATGTACTTTTAATAAATTTTTTGTTTTGAAAATTGTGATTAAATTCTGTTGTTAATAACTTCTGTTATTAGATGCTAAATTAGAGCCTAGATTTCGCGTTGCTGTTCTTAAAATTGTGAAAAATTTACTGTAACGTCTCGGTCCATACAACATCTATAACGGAAAGAACAGGGAATTTCAGGTTCTTTCTATATTTCTATATTCATGAACTTTCAGGTTCATGGGAACACTTTAATTTTTATTTACAAGCATTAATATATACTGGAATCTGAGTTAATACAATTCCTTATTTAAAAAAGAAAAATAAATATTAAAGATTTAAATTTGATTCATAAATGCAGTTCACTCCAAGAATGGAGATTTTCAGAGATCTTGAGCCTACGACGAATTTTAAACACGTGGTCTGCAAAAGACCTTAATTATCACAAGGCCTAATACACGAAACCACAAGGGGTTCACTTCGGAAGCGGGCGGAAACTCCGTTCTATTCAGTCACTTTAGAGTAACATACAACACTTGTTAAAAACTCGTTTTAGAACTCTCTTCTTTCTTCTCCATAAACCTCCCTTTAATTAAATCCTTCAAGAGGAGCCAGCTTTCTTCATTTCCCATTGAGTGGGCACTTCCTTAGCCCATGGTCTATCCCCAATCACGATGTAACAACTCATAGTGTAGTCCATATTCCATCTGTAATTGTTTCGACCTGAGAAGGCCTCACAGATAATCTCTAGTTTCAGATCTCATTATTCATGAAACTGAATATCAAATTTGAATGACAGGTTATTCTCAGTAGTATAAAACACTAATTGAATGTAATATATCTACCTACAACACTGCTGTCATATTTGAGTGATAAGTTGTTGTTATGTACTTATGAAGGAATATACATTCCTCTATCCTGCGAATAAAATGCCACAATGCTATTCCAGTGGAAAAAAATTGCTACAATATCTAGCATTATGTGCATTTATATTTGTGTTTAACTAAAAAAATAGTTGATGTTGTTGAAGATGTATCATAAGTAAAATATATAAAATTCGTATTAATAGCAAGGAAGGAAATATTTATTTTCGAAGTTCAAATATAAAATTATAAATAGAGTTAAAAATAAACATCAATTTAAAAAAAATATATATAACACAACATGTCAAATTTTTGCACTCTACTACGATAGCAATTAAGAACAAGATGTATAGTTTTAAAATTGTTTGAATATTTTAAAGATATAAAAATAAATTAAGGTATAAATCTTGGAGTGTAAAACGGAAAGCTCTTTAGCATATTTTTTTGCTACAACGTTGGTTTTTAATTAACATGTATCCACCTTTATAATAACTTACATACAAAGTTTATAAATATTCCACCAACCCTTCAATTACGTCAGAATGTTAGACAACACTTCCAAAGTCCTCATAAATTTTTAGATTTCCAAATACTCGCCAGAAAGCTTCAATAGCTAATGATACTCTTTGAAATGAGCCCCTTGCGTTATTTTCTCATCAACGCCCAATGCGGAGCTCACCTCAAAAGATTTCACAGAGGGTAACTTCATTTTAGCGGGGTCGAAACCAGGGGCCATGATTACCAAAAGCTGCTTAAGGAATTAATGAATGTGCTGAGACTTGGAGGGTTCAATGTCGTATTCGCCCTTCCTCTTTCATTTTTACTCCCTTTCTTAAACAGTGCATGAATCGATAACCTGCTCTATAACGTCGTCTGCCCGTTTCTGTGGATATAAGGTTAAAACTCCACAGTTTAATAGCGAGGACGACATTTCCCTGTCGGAGACGTAATTTTATTACTTTTATCTTGAAGAAGTGTGTGCAAGGAATGTCGGGGGGTGCAGCAAATCAAACTCTCTGAAAATTCAATTTACTCCTCAATGCACAGAATTGGAAATCTCCATCTAGAAATAAATACAGTTAGTAAGATAATGAAGTTGGAGATTTCGTTTATATCAATTCGAGGGAGAAGATCTTCTTCAAGGAAACGGAGGAAAGAAGAAAAAAAAAAATGGCAAATTCAGTTTTTCTTTGATCGAACAGAGCTCTTTGCCTTAGTTTACGGAAGATGAAGATTTTATTGCTCTTACAAACAAGATGTAACTTCATTTAGTTAAAAATTCATTAAATCTTAAAATATAAGACAGTTATTAAATACTTTTATGCAACGATGTGTATTGATCTTCTGCTTTTGCTGAGTTGAGTAATTGGTTCGCAACTAAAATTTCTAGTTTTAAACATTTTTTTAAAAGAGGCCTAAGCGAGAAATGTTTCAAAAGGAGCATTAAAAGTTATTAATTGGTTTTGCAACTAAAAATTCTATATAATTACAATTTCATAATGTCAAACTAATGATTTTTTAAAGCACTATAGAGTATAACAAGCTTGATAATGTTGCAGAACTTCGAATTTTCTTATAAAATTATGAACTACCTATTATAATATAATATAGTAAGATTTAAATTTATTTTCTTTAAAGAGTGATTTCCTTAAAATAAAGCACAAAAAATATTAAAAACTTTTAAATAATTATTAAAAAATAAATAAAAAGTTAATAATATAGAAAAATAAAATATTAATAATTATTAAATAATTAAATAATCTAAATGATCAAAAAAAAAAAAGGAAAAAAGGAAAATTATTAAAAATGAAACATTAAATATTAATAATTAATAATTACTTAAAATGTTAAAAAAGTTAAGTAATTACAAATAAAGGGAACTTCTATGAATGTAGTCAAGAAAATCTCTCATGGTAATTTAGTATAATGTCTTCAAGTCATTTTAAATAATTTCATAGATTACTTTTCAAAATAGCAGATCCTACAAACACTTTAAAGTAGAAATATAATATAATTTTATCGCTGTATTTTTTTTTTTTTTTTTTTTTTTGTTATTTAAAGTTTTCCATTTTAAGAAAAAAATTTTTACTTTTTAAAAATTTTTTGTTGAAAAAATTGTTTTTAATTTTGATAAACTGGAACTATTGAAAATCCGTGTTTCTCAAATGTGTAAAAAGTTTTGAAATGTTTATGTTATTCAATAAGTACAATAAAAACTTATTTTTGCAAGTATAATTATGTTCAGCATTTATCCAAACACAGTAATGTATGACAATGAAGAACTTGCGTAAAGTATTTACAAAAAATTTTTAATAAAATTACTGACTAAATTTATATATTTAACACAATAAAAATACTTTGAAATTTGTTTTGAAATACTTGTAATTGAAGACAAATTATTTTGTCATATAGATGTTAGTTGTGCATAAAAATAATAAAAAATGATAACATTTTATAAGAGCTTGAAATAAATAACAGGAAAACAGTTTAGAATAAACGTGATTAATTTAAATTACTTTGTTTTATCTTTTTATTCACTCTTTTTGAAACAGAATTTTCCAAACCTTTCATTTTAAATTTATAATTTTACCATTACTTTTTAATAGAACTATGGCAGTAATTGTTTTTTTTTCTAGAATTAAAAAAAAATTCTATATTCCTCATAAATTTTGCATTACTTTCATGTCTGATGTTTATTCTATAAAATTAATTTATTCCATTGTAATTTAATCGGTTTTAAATATTAATTTAATTTGAAATGTTTATTTTTAAGCAAGTGAAGTTTGATTTTTCATGTAATATTGCGAGTACTGATTACTGAGATAAATAAAATAAAATATACGATTAATTTTAATATTGAATAAAACAACACAAAATTTAGTGTAAAAGATCAGTTTAAGTTATAACATGCACTTTTAAGCCATAAAAAGTTATTCAGTTGAGATAAGAATTAGTTGTTGTTAAGTTCATTTATATAAATATAATTGAATTGATTACAATTTCACAGATTCGAAAGATTTATTAAAGAGATTTTCATCTATGATTAGATTCAAGCTGTTATCCGGATTGTGTGATGGATAAAATTCAGTAAATTCCCAGCAGTTATTTCAAATTTCTGGCATTTTGGAATAGTTGAAGTCCTACTACCTGCAAAGTCCTACTTACATGCAAATGTATTCTCTAAATCAAAATGTAAGATGGTGTTTTGTCAGACACAATACAATCAGTAGAAAAATTTGCCCTAGGCAGCTAATTATTTATTTACTTTTTGAAATGGATTGATGCACAATGCTGGTTTGTACATCCCACAATATATGTCCCGTACTGTATCCAAGATAGCGTAAAATTTTGCCAAACGCATTTTTACAGTGCGTGAGATTTTTACCATGTGCATGATTATCAAATGAGATGACAGCAATAAAAGAAATTCCCTATTGAAATTCCCTCCTAGGCCGTAATTCCCCATTGAAAACTGTGTGCAACAATGTTATCCTAGATGTTCAGTTTTTTTGCATTGGGACTCATTTCAAAATAATACCCGTCAACGAAAACAACTTGTGGCCCAATTAACACAATTTGATTGCACCATTGTAGTTTTAATAACATGTGTACACTACTCAGAGATGGACGACATACGACTTAATTTTCGACTTTAAATTCTTCTCACCGAGTGTGTTTATGAATACTTTCATTTTCATTTTTTCATTTCTGTGTGACTATAAGTCGGAGAATAGGTATTGATAAATCGCGGGCTGACTTTGACAATCAATTTGTCTTCCCAAACTGTTATTGCCTGAAGTCAAAGATGCATAAACAGCGACTCATTTCAATATTTGTCATTTTTATTTTAAAAATTGTACAATGGAATTTCGATGTTTTGGTAGAATTCTCTTTGATGACTTCTTATACACATCTAAGAAATACATATATATGTATATATATATATATATAAATCGTAATTAGAGAGCGAACTCAATCTCTAAATTTACATTAAATTTATTAAGACAAAAAAACCACCTATTAGGTGAAAACTTTTTTAGGAAAAAAAAATTTTAAAGACAAACTAGTGGGAGACTTAAGGGGAAATTTTCTTTTAAATGAAATTTTTCTACAATGGAATTCTTTTATTTTCCATTTCACAAAAAAAAGGAAGCTTTTTGATTTTGAAAACATAGAATATGAGCCAGTTTTAATTTACTAAAAAGTAATCTATTAGAATAATATATATATATATATATATATAATTTTTTTTTTCATTGCAAATTTTATAGAGTGCAATACTTGCTGTTTCCATTATCACTATTTCCTTCTTTCATACGAGAATTCCATCAAAAACATCTTAATTCCGTCATAACGTTAACTGTTGATATTTTGTTCTACTACTGTTGGCAAAACAATGAGAGTTAATCTTTATGCCATAAGCAATGGCTGCACCGCTGTTACTCATTTAGCACTACCCAGGAGGTGCGTTTAGCTTGAAGATATACTACGAATGCGATGTATTAGACTGGGACCTACTTGAAGTGAAGGGCTTGTGAACAATTTTACTTCTTTGCCCCCATTCCTTATATACCCCTCTCTTACACTCTCATCATTGTGACGTACTATCCGCGCCATCTGGTGGTGTCCTGTAATTTGCATATTCTTCTTCAAGATGTGTGTGATAATTCTACAGGGGACATTTTTATTTTAGAGATCAATTTCTGTGTGATTCTGAATTATCCTTTATTTATGGACATGAGTGTAATTGCATGTAATATAATTAACCAAAACACTGCTGATCTGCTGTCAAATTTGAGTGAAGTTGTTATTATATGCTACTTGTGAAAGAATATACATTTCACTGTCCTGGGAGTGAAACGCCAGAACTCTTCCGTGGAAAAAATGCTACAATAGAGAGTTTTTGCATACCGTATTTTTATCGTTTGATAGTTTTCTCTCTAGCGCGCATGCGCATAGGAAATTGCGCATGCGTATCTGTAGTAATGCTTCCTATGAGCATGCACACTAGGGAGAAAAAAAAAAAACGGACATAAGAATACGGTACGCAAAAACTCTCTAATATCTAGCTTTTTATGCATTTATATCTAAGTTTCGCTAAAATAATAGTTCACGTTGTTGAAAATGTATCATAAGTTAAGATACATATTAATAGTAAGGAAGTAGATATTTATTTTCAAAATTCAAATATAAAATTATAAGACAGTAAAAAATAAACATAACTTTAAAAAAAAAATAACATAACCAACAGGTTAAGTTTTTGCACTCAACTGCGTTAGTAATTAAAAAACAAGCTGTATAGTTTAAAAATATTTGAATATTTAAAGATATAAAAATAAATTAAAAGTATAAATCTCGGGGTGAAAAAGTGATACTCATTAGCATATTTTTACTACACCGTTGATTTTTAATTATCAGGAAGCCTCCTTTATAATATCTTACTACATACAAAGTTTATAAATATACCATGAACCCTTCAATTACGTCAGAATGTTAGACAACACTTCCAAAGTCCTCATAAATTTTAAGATTTCCAAATACTCGCCAGAAAGTTTCAATAGCTAATGATACTCTTTGAAATGAGCCCTTTGTAAACAGTGCATGAATTGATAACCTGTTCTATAACGTCGTCTGCCGGTTTCTGTGGATATAAGGTTAAAACTCTACAGTTTAATAGCGCAGACGATATTACCCTGTCGGAGACGTAATTTTATTACTTTTAGCTTGAAGGAGTGTGTGCATGGAATGTCGGGGGTGCAGCAAATCAAACTCTCCGACAATTCAATTTACCTCTCAATGCACAGAATTGGAAATCTCCATCTTGAAATAAATACAGTTAGTGAGTTAATGAAGTTGAAGCTTTTTTTGTTTATATCAATTCGAAAGAGAAGACCTTCTTCAAGAAAACGGAAGAGAAAAAAAAAATGGCAAATTCAATTTTCCTTTGATCCAACAGAGCACTTTTCCATAGAAGATGAAGATTTTTTATTGCTCTTACAAACAAGATGCAGTTTCATTTTGTTGAAAATTCATTAAAGACTAAAATATATGCCAGTTATTAAATAATGTTATGCAAAGATACGTATTGATATTCTGCTCTTGCTGAGTTGAGTAATTGGTTCACCAATAAATTCTAGTTTTCCACCCTTTTTTTCTAAAGGGACTTCATCGAGAAATGTTTCAAAAGCAGCATTAAATTTACTAATCAGATTTGTAACTAAAAATTCCATTTTGTTGCAATTTCATATTCAGTAAAATAAATAATTTTTTAAAGCAGCATACAGCATCCTAGTGCATATAATTTTGCAAAATTAAAATTATTAAATTTTCATTAAGCATCTTAATTAAACTGGAAAGTGTTCAACCTATATTTTCTTCTGATAAATCACGACACAACATTGTCAATTCTCTAACAGCCATGATAAGATTAGCGTACCTGATTGTGTGAGGCTTGAAACTAGTTTTAAGTATCACACCATCATTCAACCGATTTTGTTGCAGATTACACTTTAAGCAAATAGAATTCTTTTTAGCCTAATAGAAAAATCTGGTAATTCAAAAGGCATTAATAGAAATAATTGTGCGAATTTCCCACTTTCTAATAGTGAAATTCTCAGAAATGTTCTCATACTAGAAGAAAACCACGAGAATACCCATAACATTATTTTAAGGAGAGTAAAATATAATCCAAAAGGGAAAATCCATCTAACATTTTTAGCATTCATCATTAAAATTGCAAGTGGCCAACCTATAACTTCTTCTGATAAATCCCGACACAACATTGTCAATTCTCTAACCACCATGATCGGATTTGCAATGCTTGATTGTGTGAGACTTGAAATTAGTTTTAACTATCATTTTTAAATCTCACGCTTTCATCGAACAGGTTTAGTTGTGGATTACACTTTAACCAGATAGAATTCTTTTAATCCAACAGAAAAATCCAGTGAATCAGAAGGTGTTACTAGAAACAATTGTTGAAAATCTCTACTTTCTAATGGTGAAATTCTCAGAAACGTTATCATACTAGAAGAAAACGAAGATAATCAAGAAATCTATAATATCATTTTAAAGTCAATGAAGTTTTTTTTTTTTTCTTCTAATGCAGTTGGCAAACGTAGACAATTGTCTTAGATGCCTTAAGGGAAACTCTGTACCGACGTTATTCACTTAGCACAGCCAGGAGGTGCGTGTAGCTTGAAAATCAGCTACGGACGCGGAGTAACTATACTTGGCAACGCTCTAAGATCATGTCAGACCGGTACTTACGGTTTAAAGTGGATTCGAACCACTACAAACATCCATGGCACCGCCGGGACTCGAACAGGAAATCTGTGATACCGAGCGCCAGAACACTAGCCACTCGGCCATTCAGGGCCCTAAGACAGTGAAGCATGGGTAATATTAAGTCGTGCAATAGTCAATAGGGTAATAGGCAGTCATAAGGACAAATCCCTCTAACATTTTAAGCATTCTTAATGTAACCGGCAAGTATCCAACTAATAACTACATCTGATAAATCACGGCAAAAATTGTCAATTATCTAACAACCAAGATAGGATCAGCATACTAGATTGTGTGAGACTTGAAACTAGTTTTAGTTTCTAACAACTAGTTTCAAGTCTCACGCTATCATCCATTTTGTTGCAGATTGCATTTAAGCCATCTAGAATTCTTTTAATCAAATAGAAAAATCAAGTGAATAAGAAGATGTTAATAGAGAAAATTGTTCAAATTCCTTACTTTCTAATGGTGAAATACCAGAAGAAACGACGAGAAGAAACGAGAAAATCTATAATATTATCTTAAAGAGAATGATGTATAATGCAAAAAAACAAATACATCTACCATTTTAAGTAATCTGAAATAAAGTAGCAAGTTTCCAGTCCATAACTTCTTCTGGTAAACCACGACAAATCATTGACGATTCTCTAACAGCCGAGATAGGATTAGAATACTAGATTGTGTGAGACTTGAAATTTGATTTAAAATTTAATTACTAATTTCAAGTCTCACATCAACAAATAAGTTTTTTTTATCTCTACTAATACGCGTTTGAATAAAAATCTGCATCTGCATCATAACTAAATAAAATTTCCATCTCTCATTCTGTATTATACCCATTCTGGTAAGCATGGTTCTGTCGACAGAAGCAATTTTTGGAGGCAAAGACTTCTTGGCAAAATTTCCATCTCTGACATTCCCCGCCGCTATTAACTGCTGCAATTCCGTGCGAGTCATTTGCGGTACCGGGCACGTTTTCGGTAGATGAAGGGACGCCTCATTTGAGAAGGACGCCTCGGAAATTCGGTATAAATTATTCTAAGTCATGGAATCAGGTAGAATTGAAATTTTGGAGTGAGTCTAAAATATGGATTCACGTCGTGTTCTTCGGGAGTCGGCAAAGAATTCTAATTAAGGTGTTTCCGTCTTACAGTAGGTGTTAATAAATGTTTAGTTCAGGACTTTGTGATCTGATTAAGGCACCAATAAGTGATCAGATCTGTTTGATGTGGGGAGAGTTATGATCCCAAATTCTTTGGAATGATTTTTCCTCAGCACAATAATATTTTATATACGTATATATGTTATTAAAAATGCCACAACTATTAAATATAATTAACAACGTCATTACTATAACACCGTCTTACTATTGCAATGCAATTAATATTATTGCAATCAAAAATATTTAACAATTAAATGAAAGTGTTATTTGAAAATATAAAAATTATTTTAAAAACTGTAATTTTCTAAAGGTATCGGATAAATGCTTTTCGTATACCATGAATCATTTAAAATTCCAATGTTTTAATTCAATGAAATATATTAGTTACTTCCAGCTGTGTATATGTATTGATTTGTGTGCCACTGATGTTTTTAATGAGATAAAAACTAACTTACATATTTAAAATTATTAAAATTAAAGTTAAGATATGCCACTTTACATATATATATATATATATATGTCTTCACTGAACTAATCACTACTCTAATCATTACTCTCTATAAAAGTTAAAGCTATATATATATATATCCCTGCATAACGCATTTATGTAATGATATTCAAAAGTAATGTTACTAAAATAATTTCAAAAATTCAATTAATATTTCACAAAAATAAAAATCAAAATAAGTTAAACAAGTATTAAGTTATGCGTATTAAAATAAATTCATGAGTATACGAGATCTAAAAAATTTTCAGTGATTATAATAAATTTTTTTAAAGAAATAAATTATCAAATTTCCGCTATTTTATCGCTGAATATCCAAGTGTCAAAGTTCTGAATGCTATAAAAATTGCCTTTCCTGTATATTTAATTTTTTTCTCCATGGTTTACATGCAAAATCAGTTAATAGTATTTGTTTTAACAAATATTTAAAGATAAATTTAAAGCAACATTTTTATAGTAAACCTCCTTTTCTACTAAAAATTCATTTAATAGAATTCTATTCTATATTGTTTTAATAAATGTTGTAAAATAGAAATTTTTAGTTACAATATATACGACATAAGCAATGATGTGCTGATTTTAAAATTGAAAATTTTAAATATATATTAATAAGTAATTTTAATAAACAGTATGCGCTTCCTAAATAACACAAATTATAAATATTCAATTATCTATTAAAATTCTCTTAAAAATTATGTTTTTGAAGGTAATGGTAAATTATATTTTAATCGATTAAATGCTTAAGAATATTTTTAAAAAAAAATATATATTTGTTTAAGTAATTATTCTATATCAACTTAACAAAAAATTCTAAAAAAATTCACTTTAAAATATATAATAATTTTAAATGTCAAATGTCAATATAATTTCAAATGGAATCATAAATCATAAATAAAGTAAACAGCACTGATATTTTTATTTAAATATACAACTTACAAATTAATTTTAAGATTCTTTTGATTCTGAATCTCATTTTTTTCTGCAAAAAACAGATTTGCTTATTTGAAATACAAGAAATGAGTCATTTAGTGTTGAATGTTGGAAAAATAATAAAATTTTATTAAAATCAAAATTCTAAATTTAAAAATGATTTATACACGTATTTCTTATTTGCTAAATAAAACAAAAAGATAAATTTTTGAAAATATAAATTTTTAAAAAATTTTTTTAATTTTAAAGCAATTTTCTTCTATTTCCTATGTGATAATTGAATTATAAATAACTCACTGTTTTCCAAATAATGCTTTTCTAAAATAGTTTTGCTGTTCTGTTCACGATAACCACCCAAAACAAACTTAACATATACTTATCGCATCACAAAATGCTTTCCTTTCTTTTAACTGAAAACTTGAAAGGACAATTTCCTCCGAGTGTCGGACAAGGATCATTATTTGCCGTTCACTGGGACAACAAGGACAATCACATGTTATTAATGGTCTTATCCTCAGAAGAATCACTTTTTCCCTTTTTTTTTTTTCTCTTTCAACAATTTTATCCCTAGTCTAACAAATTACCCCGCCCAGTCGCTAGAAATTGGAAAAGTGGTGAAATAGTAAATGTCTGATTTCGCGTCACATCACACAATTAGAAGCATTATAATTCCAATTTGAAGCAACGATTTTTTGTTTCTCCGTTTTCGAAACAAAAATACTGGCAATGATAAATGATTTGGTTGCTTAAATATTTGAGTTATGTGTTGAGCCCAAATATAATTAACTTTTCAACAAACAAAACGCAAATTATTAAATTTATCCTTAGTTTCCATAATGCATTAGAATAGAGATCTGTGTTATATTACGAACAGAAGATAGAATAGATAAAACTTTTAAGTCATAATTCTTTCTTTGTTTGAATTTTATTACATTATTCTTAAAAAGTTTTTTAAATCACTGTTTTACCATTTTCCTGATTAGCTTATATTGATTAATTGCAAATACCGACTGTTTTTGGTAGCACCCAAAACTTGTTAGAAAAATAAATTCCTTAAACGTTTACCAATAGACGACACTATTGCCATTTTATAATAACAGATTTAATTTATTAGGTAATTTAGTATTTTTTTTTAATAAATATCTAATATGACATGATATGATGTGGGATTTTTCAAAATAATAATTATAAATATTTGTCAAAGTAAAAAAGTATATTTTGAATAAACAGTATGTCCTTCAAAATAACATAAATTACAAGTATTTAATTACCCTTTAAAATTCTCTTAAAAAAGATGTTTAAGAAAGTAATGCTAAATAATATTTTAATCGATTAAATTCTAAAGAATATTTTTTAAATTAATGATATTTGCTGAAGTAATTATCTTACATCAACATAACAAAATTTTATATTCAGAAAAATTCATTTTAAAATGTAATATAATTTCAAATGCCAAATGTCAATATAATTTCAAATGGAATCAGAAATCATCAATAAAATAAACAGCTTTAATATTTTTATTTAAATATGCTATTTAGAAATTAATTTTAAGATTAAAATATAATTAAAACTAATTAAAAATTCATAATGGGTTTTTGCTCTGTTTAAATTCAGTTTGATTTTGAATCTCATTTTATTCTGGAATAACATAGAAGTGCTTTTTTGAAGTACAACACATGAGTTATTTACTAGAATTTTTGAAAAATAATAAAATCGTATTAAAATCAAAATTCTAGAATTAAAAGAATTATACATGTATTTCAATAAATAAATTTTATTTTGCTAAGTTTATAAAAATAAAACAATAAATAAATTTTAAAAACAAGAATTATTTTTTTTAAACAAGAAATTTATTTTGATTTTTAATTTCTAAAAGCAGTTTTTTCTTCTATTTCCTTTTTTAAATATATGAAAATATGATAATTTAAATGTTGGAAATTATAAATAACTCACTATTTTTAACCCAAATAATGCTTTTCTAAAAAATATGTTTGCTATTCTGTTTACGATAACCACCCAAAACAAACTTAACATATACTTATCGCATCACAAAATGCTTTCCTTTCTTTAACTGAAAACTTGAAAGGACAATTTCAATCGAGTGTCGGGACAAAGATCATTATTTGCCGTTCATTGGGACAAAAGGACAATCGCATGTTATTAATGGTCTTATCCTCAGAAGAATCACTTTTTCCCTTTTTTTACCCTTTCAACAATTTTATCCCTAGTCTAACAAATTACCCCGCCGTGTCGCTAGAAATTCGAAAAGTGGTGAAATAGTAAATGTCTGATTTCGCGTCACATCACACAATTAGCAACACTATAATTCCAATTTGAAGTAACGATTTTTTGTTTCTCTATCTTTCGAAACAAAACACTGTCTGGTAATGATAAATGATTTGGTTTGCTTAAATGTTTGAGTTATGTGTTGAGCCCAAATATAATTAACTTTCTAACGAACAAAACTCAGATTATTAAACTTATCCGTAGTTTCCACGATGCATTAGAATAGAGATTCGTGTTATATTAGAAACAGGGAGATAGGATAAATAAAACTTTTAAGCCATTAATCTTTCATTGTTTGAATTTTATTACATTATCCTAAACAACATTTTTCCAATCCTTGTTTTCCCAGTTTCATTATTAGTTCATGTGGATTAATTCATAAATTCAGAACATGTTTGGTTGCACGAAAAACTTGTTGAAAATAAATTCAATATAAATAATTAACCGTTTAAAAATAGACGTCATTATTCTTGTCATTTTATGACAAAAGGCTTAAAAGTTTATAATTTTTTTCTGAAGATATCAGTAATTATCATCACATACAAATTATTTTACAATGATAGCAACAAGCAGCTTCCATATGATATACAATACGTTAGATATTTTGTTTATGAATGACATCTTTAGCATATATAATTAAAAGGTATACTAGAAAGAATTGGATTAATTAGTTAGATCACAGTTTGATTTAATTTTTAGGTCTACGGCTATTTTTATGCACACTTTAGGCTAATTAGACCGGAACCTACTGTTTAAATGAATTCCGAACCACTAACAAACGCCCATGCTACCACTAGGATGAGAGAGGGCCTGAATGGCCGAGTGGCTAGCGCTCCGTACCACAGGTTTCGGGTTCGAGTCCCGGCGGTGCCTTGGTTGTTTGTAGTGGTTCAGAATCCACTTTAAAAAGTAGATCCCGGTCTAATAAGATCGTAGAGCGTTGCGGAGGCATTGTTACTCCGCGTCCGTGGCTATCTTCAAGTTACACGCTCCCCCTGGGTAATGCAAAGTGAGTAACGTTTGTGCAGCGTTTGCCTTAAGGTATCCAACACCAAGGTGTCTGTGTTTGCCAGCTGCATTAGAAAAAAAAAAAAAACACTAGGATGAGAAGCGGAAGTTTGTGGCACCAAAGGGCGTCAGCCAATTGACACGACGCGTTATGCCATACCACACATGAATTATTTTACAATGGAAGCAGCAAGCTGCTGACATATAATATACAATACGTTAGAGTTGATGTTTATGAAAAACATCTTTGGCATATTTAAATAAGAGGAATACCAGACAGAACTGTATAGTCCACAGTTTGGTTTTGATATTTTTAGTTCTAGGGTCATTTCTTGCACACATTCGGCTAATTAAGCCTAGACTGACTAGTTTAACATGGATTCCAAAGCACTAACAAACATCTATGCCCCCGAATGCGAGTCTGGGGTACAGAAGAGCAGAGCGCTAGCCGTTGACCTTCAGGCCGCGTTAAGACATAGCATAAAACTGTAGACCGAAAATTCGTAGTGGCCTCATTTTGCTGCAATAATAACTAAATTATTGTTGATAACTAAATATATCGTTTAGAAACTGCATCACAATTGATTCAAAGAATTTATATGAAATAATTATGCCACTAATAGTTTCTTTAAGAAAACATATAATGAATTTTCAAATTTTAAAGATAATATTCTTCAGTTTTTATGAGCAGATCTTCCATATAGCTTTCTTAAATAGTAGATAAAACTATGCACAAAAAACAATCTATACAGAGAATTTGCATGAAGTATTCATTTCTATAATGCAAATCCATTATTAATTATTGTGTCCAAGATCCAAGATACACCATACATATTTCTTATATATATATATATATATATATATATATATATATATATAAATATGATAGAAAAAATATATATATAAATATGATAGAAATTATCTTTCGTATACTAAAAATACATTTAATATTATGTATTTTTCAAACGTTACGTATTTATAAAAGTGTCATGCTTAGTGTTAAAACCGACATAGAAATGATGCCGTTAGTCTACGTATACTCGTAGGACGGCCAAATAATTTAACATTATTATAAAAACAATTAATAAAAATTCGAAAATTGATACTGAAACAAACAACTATTTTCCTTTACTTTTAATGAATACTAATATATACAATTACAATCAAATTTAGGATCTTTACATTGGCACTTAAAACAGACTAAATAAAAAATATTTATAGAGAAGCAATCATAATATTACGCATACCTCAAATGAAATATTCCCATGAGTGGGTAGGCAGTGATTTACCAGTAGCCTCAAAACCTTTTAACAAAAAAAAATGCTCCCCACAAATTCAAAGATGGACATAGATATATGTTATAAATTATCCAAGTAGCCATTCTCGCAGCAAAAAATTGTGTACCAGGCTCACGCACTGTCGCAGATCGTTCGCTCTGTTTTCAACGGGTCTTCTTTTTTGCCCGCAAAAACTCCAAAAGGATCCCACCAAAACCGACCGGTTCTTTTGGACCTGACCGTGTGACCGGGAGGGTTATCTACCATTACCGGATTCATACAAAAAATAAAGGAAATACCCCTTACCCACACACAACAGGATAATTACCAGTTACAACACTTAGATTATCTAAATTAGTAAAAAATCTAATCGAATGAAAGAAATAAAGTATAATTGCTGTCAAAGTGCATTTAATATATTTATCAAAATAATTTAATACATATTTCATGTAAACTTTCTTAAAATATTTTTGTACGATATAACTATATTCGGATTCTTTTACACTTTAAATAAAGATCATAAAATTTTAATCAACATATCCATAGCAGTGCCAATATTTGTAAATTAATAATATTTTGAAACGATTTTAAATAAGAAATACTTCGAAAGGTTTAAAAATATTTTTTATTACTCACTTCTTATGGAAGTAATTAGACGCAATCTAACATAATCTATTTTTATGTCAAGAAAAAAATTATATTTAGAGCTAGAAATTAAATTAGTTCAGTTTAGTTTAGTTTACTTATACTGAAAGTTTGCTTGTGCTGAATTGCTTATACTAATATATTCGAAATAATTTGATTAGACATCGTTTCATTTTTTACTATTAATGATGAGCAGTGATTATTTATCGTAGTGATTTATGGCAATGATAAAATTAAATTACTTCAATCTAATCAATATTTTATTTTATCTTTAAGTATGCAAAATATTCCTTCTTAAATTGTAGGTTATGAACTTTAAAGTTATTAGCAGATTTGTAAAATAGATTTACTCCCCAAAAAAGACATCGCATACCTTCACAATGGTAGTCTGCATTAAATAATAGATATTCTTACTAAGCCTTTTAGTTTGTCATATATATGAATAATCTTGCAGTAATCATCTGAAGTAATAATTTTTAATGGTCCGAATAAGAAACCTAGTGGTAAAAGCTCTGAACTTTTAATTGAAAGAGCTCGACATTCCATAGCCAATTTGAAGCTCTACAATTAAACAGTAATTTTTCTATATACGTTGAGTTATACCAGTCGTATTATAATTCTTAAAACACTGGCTATGTGAAATTTGAAGGCAGGATATTTCGTCTATTGGCTTGAGTAGTTGATTAGAAGTTAAGAATTCTCCAGACAATCATCCTAGGGTGTTTGTGCCAAAAGGCATAGTAAGATGAGAAATCACAGATCATTTCCCCAGTTATATTTAAAAATGTATGTATATGCTTTTTTTTTCTTTATTGCCTCAATCGCTCAGAAAGCGACTGAGAATTCCCTCACCCTTTCGAAAGAGTTATGCTTTATCCAAGCTTCTTCAATAATTTAAGTGACCAATTTTATTTTTTTAGTTTCCATTAAATCTGAAAGCTTTTAAGCAGTTTTAAAATTAATTTTAAATTCTTTTATTTTTACTTTAGCGATTTTTAATCAATTTCATAAAACTGCATTTCTTAAAACACAACTACCTAATATTTTTTTGGATTCAAGAACAACACAATTTTTTTAATTACGTCGAGGACTGGGTCGTATTGACCTTTTCTCTATACAATAGTCCAATACAAACTAGCCTTGAAGAAGGCATGTCTTGTGGGCTACCCGACGAACGCTGTTACTCATTTAACAATACCCAGGGTACAAGTGTAGCTTGAAGATATGCTACGAACGCAACTATCCCCACAACGCTATACGATTATATAAGACCAGGACCTACGGTTTAAAATGGATTCCGAACCCCTACAAACATCTATGGCACCTCCGGTAGTGGAACCCGAAACCTGTGGCACCGAGAATCAGAGCTCTAATCACTCGTCTATCAGGCCCCTACAACACAAAAAACTGAGAATGCTTAATTGCTGTATTTAAAATTGTCAATATGCTTAAAGAACATATAGGTCAAAGTCTAAAACCAATAATATCTGCATTGAATCTTGCTTTAGCTTCTGTTCTAATTACATGTTTACTAATACATTAATTATTTTTTTACCACTTAAAATCATTAGAAAAAGTCCAGTTCCGTGGAGAAAAAATTTGTTGTTAAAAGCGGTACGGGCAAGAAAAAAAAAGATTCACACAAGCATTTTCCTGATAAAAAAAAAAAGAAAAAAGTCGTATCATAACAAATAAAAACATTTACACAAATGTTTATTTTTCAGCATAATGTAGCACTTCAGAGTATTTCTTCCTCGCATTAACAATAAAAAATCGAAACAAGCGATCGTTATGAATCCATCTGGCATCAAAATTTACAGCTCTCTGGATCCTTTGCCCGGTTAAAACATGGACCCTTTTTATCCATTTTAAGAAAAATCGAATAAGGAACTAAAAAAGAAAAAAGATCGGTAAATACGAAAAATGTTGTCTCGACACTGACAAAACTTTCTTCAGAAAAAAAAAGTTTATAGATACGTCTATTTATTATTCAGCAGAAAGTCAATACTGTAAAGGAAGGATGGAATTTTGGGTGGATTGTAAAACACAGTTGCAGCTTAGATTAAAAACTGTGAGGACACATTTTTTGGAAGTGGTCTCCTATAAAATGTATACAGCAATTTTCTTCAACCCTCATGGTGACTTTATAGTAATCTTGATACCAAAGATATCCTGTAAGTTAATCTCTATTCAAGCATTATTCGCTAAATATTAAAACCTTTGTATTCTTGTATTTTTACCTACGAATATTTCATTAGATTTTACTCCCTTCGTTCTTCTCGAAAAACCTCCCTTTAATAAAATTCATCAAGAATAATCAGCTTTCCACACTTCTGATTGGGATAAACTTTTTTTCAGCCCATAGTCTAACGCCAATCACGATGTAACAACTCATAGTGTAGTCCATATTTCATTGTAATTGTTATAACCTGAGAAGGACGCACAGACAACCTCTTATACCATAAGTCTCGATACTGAATATCTCCTATCAGATTTGAGTGACAAGTTGTTCTCATTAGTACAAAACACTAACTGTATTTAATATAACTATCCACAACACTGCTTATCTGCTGTCCAATTTAAGTGCTATGTTGTTATTATGTACTTGTCAAAGAACATACATTCTCTCTCGTGAATGAAATGGCACAACTCTTAATATGGAATAAATGCTACATTATCTAGCATTTTATGCATTTATATTTGCGTTTTCCTAAAAAAAATAGTTCATGTTGATGATCATATGTAAGATATATAAAATTCACATTAATAGTAACGATGGAAATATTTATTTTCTAAGTTTAAATAGATAATTATAAAGAATGTACAAAACAAATAATTTTTTTAAAAAATAACACATCAAAAACAGGTTTATTTTTCGCACTCTACTACGATAGTAATTAAGAACAAGATGGATAGTTTAAAAATGTTTGAATATTTAAAGATATAAAAATTAATTATGGTATAAACATCTTGGAGTCAAAATTTATACTCTTTAGCATACTTTTGCTACAACGTTGGTTTTTAATTATCATGAAGCCTGTTTTATAATAACTTATACATACAAAGTTTATAAATATACCACCAACCCTTCAATTACGTCAGAATGTTAGACAACACTTCCAAAGTCCTCATAAATTTTAAGATTTTCAAATACTCGCCAGAAAGCTTCAATAGCTAATGATACTCTTTGAAATGAGCCCTTTGCGTTATTTTCTCATCAACCCCAATGCGGAGCTCACCTCAAAAGATTTCGTAGAGGGTAACTTCATTTTAGCGGGGGCGAAATAAGGGGCCATGATTACCATAAGCTGCTTAAGGAATTAATGAATGTGCTGAGACTTGAAGGGTTTCCCTCCATGTCGTATTCGCCCTTCCTCTTTCATTTTTACTCCCTTTCTTAAACTGTGCATGAATCGATAACCTGCTCTATAACGTGGTCTGCCCGTTTCTGTGGATATAAGGTTAAAACTGCACAGTTTAACAGCGCAGACGATATTTGCCTGTTGGAGACGTAATTTTGTTACTTTTAGTTTGAAGGTGTGTGTGCATGGAATGTTGGGTGTGCAGAAAATCAAATTCTCGCAGAAAATTCAATTTACTCCTCGATGCACAGAATTGGAAATCTCCATCTTGAAATAAATACAGTTAGTAAGTTAATGAAGTTGGAGCTTTAGTTTTATATCAGTTCAAGGGAGAAGATCTTCTTCAAGAAAACGGAGGAAGGAAAAAAATGGCAAATTCAGTTTTCCTTTGATCCGACAGAGCTCTTTTCCATAGTTTACGGAGGATGAATATTTTTTGCTCTTACAAACAAGATGTAACTTAATTTTGTTGAAAATTCATTAATGCTTTAAGTGTGGACCAGTTATTAAATAATTTTTACTGCTTTTGCTAAGTGAAGTAATTGGTTTACCACTAAAATACTAGTTTTAAACCCCTTTCTAAAAGGGGCTTCATGGAACAGTAAATGCTTCATGGAAGAGAAATGTTTCAAAAACAGTATTAAATTTTTAATTAGTCTTGTAACTAAAAATTATATTTAGTTGCAATTTCATAATCAGTAAAATAAATAATTTTTTTTAAAGTACCATAGAGCATCCTAGTCTTTATAATGTTGTAGCAATTCGAATTGTTTTGTATAATTTTGCAACTACTCATTAACCTAAAATATAGCAAAATTTAAACATCATTAAACTATCATTAAACATCTTAATCAAACTGGAAAGTGTTAAATCTATAATTTCTTCTGATAAATCCCGACACAACATTGTCAATTTTCTAACCACCATTATAGGATTAGCATGCTTGATTTTTGTGTGACTTCAAATTAGTTTTAACTTTTAACTATTAGTTTAAAGTCTCACACAGATTCTCCAACAGATTGTGTTGCAGCTTGCATTTCAATCATTTAATCTATCAAAAAATCCAATGAATTAGAAGGTTTTAATAGAGAAACTTGTTGAAATTCTCTGTTATCTAATGTTGAAACTCTCAGAAATGTTCTCATACTAGAAGAAAACCAAGAGAATCTAGAAATCCATAATATAATCTTAAACTCAGTAAAGTAGGAGCAATAATAAGTCGTGCAATAAGCAATAGGGCGATAGGCAGCCATAAGGGCAAATCTATCTACCATTTTTAGTATTCTTAATGTAACTTATGTAATTAATGTATTCTTAATTTCTTAATTCTTAATGCAACGCCATCAAAGGAGAGTTTTTTTAATCTCCACTAAACACGTGTTTCAATAAAAGAAACTGCATCTGCGATATAACTAAATAAAATTTCCATGTCTCATTCTGTAAGATGCCCATTCGGGTAAGCATGGTTATGTCGACAGAAGCAATTTTTGGAGCCAAAAGACATCTCGGCGAAATTTCCATCTCTGGCATTCCCCTGCCGCTATTAAATGCTGCAATTCCGTGCGAGTCATTTGCGGGGCCGGGCACGTTTTCGGTACACGGAGGGACGCCTCATTTGAGAAGGACGCCTCAGAAATTCGGTATAAATTATTCTAAATCATGGAATCGGGCAGAATTGAAATTTTTGGCCTTAGTCTAAAATATGGATTCACGTCGTGTTCTTCGGGAGTCGGCAAAGAATTCTAATTAAGGTGTTTGCGTCCTACAGTAGGTGTTAATAAATGTTTAGTTCGGGAATGGGTGAATTGATTCAGGCACCAATAAGTGATCGGATCTATTTGAATTTGGAGAGTTAGGTTTAGTTGAAAATGATCCCAAATGATTGGAATGATTTTTTTCTCTGTAGATAATAATTTAAATACGTATTTTTGTTGGGCAATGTATTAATACTACTGGAATAAAAAATATTTGATAAATTTTGATTTTATTAAAGGTATCATGTAAATTTTCTTATATCATAAATGATTCGTAATTTCAGTCAGAATTAATGCAATGAAATATAGGATTTAGCTTCAAACTCTGTATTAATTTGCAGAACACAGACGTTTTTAATTAAACAAAGAATAATTTACACACTTAAAATTACGAAAAAAGATCTTAAAATATGCCAATTGACAATTTTTTTAAATTTCGCTATAGGTATTCTATTAAACTTTATAAAATTAGCATAATCTTACTTTTTAGCATTTTTTTTTTTATTTCATTTACTTTAAAACTATTTTTTTCAAGTAGTTATCACTCGAATTTCTTTTAAACATACCAAAATTCAACTATTTCAACAAAAGGCTAAATGTTGATCATATATATATATATATATGTATCACTTAATTGATCACTACCCTACTATTTTTTGCATTACACTTATTAATAAAACTTAAATCTATATAAGTAAGGTTACTCAAATAATAGAAAAAATTTCAATTAATGTTTCACAGATCAAAAATCAAAATAAATTAAAAGTATTAACTTACGCTCTGATAATAAAGTTAAATTAGCAGTTCTTCTAAACAAATTTAAGTGATTATCATTTTTTTTAAAGGTCTAAATTGTCAAATTTCCACTATTTTATCGATGAATATCGACATGTCTAAGTTCTGAAAGTTAGAAAATTTTCGTTTCTTTTTTTCTTCGGGGTTTTATTTTAGTTTTTTACCAGGTAAAAAAATAAATGTAATATGTTTTAATTAATATTTACAAACAATTTTAAACATTTTTATCGTTACCCTTTTACTTTTCTAGTAAACATTTATTTAATGAAATACTTTATCTGTTTAATAAATGTCGGAGAATAGAAATTTACATTATTATTACTTGAATAAATTCAACATATATGACATGATATTATGTGGTAATTTTCAAAACAAAAATTATAAATATATGTCAAAAATAAAAAAAAAAAAAAAAACTAATTTTAAATTAACAGTATGTTCTCATAAATAACATAAATTTTAAATATTCAATTATCAATTAAAATTCTTTTAAAAATATGTTTTTGAAGATAATGGTAACTAACACTTTAAACGATTAAATGCTTGAGAATATTTTTTAAAAATAATTATATTTGTTTAACTAATTATCCTACATCAACTTATAAAAATTTGATATTCAGAAAAAAATTCATTTCAAAAATATAATATAATTTCAAATGGAATAAAAAATCATAAATAAAGTAAACAACATTAATATTTTTATTTAAATATACTACTTACAAATTAATTTTAAGATTCTTTTGATTCTGAATCTCATTTTATTCTGTAATAATACAGATTTGTTTGTTTGAAATACAAGAAATGAGTCATTTAATATTGAATGTTGATCACTTAATGTTGAATGTTGAAAAATAATAAAATATGTATTAAAATCAAAATTCTAAATTTAAAAATGATTTATACACGTATTTCTTATTTGCTAAAAAAAAACAAAAGATAAATTTTGAAAATATAAATTTTTAAATAATTTTTTTCAATTTTTAAAAAGCAATTTTCTTCTATTTCCTATGTGATAATTGAATTATAAATAACTCACTGTTTTCCCAAATGATGCTTTTCTGAAATAGTTTTGCTATTCTGTTTACGATAACCATCCAAAACAAACTTAACATATACTTATCGCATCACAAAATGCTTTCCTTTCTTTTAACTGAAAACTTGAAAGGACAATTTCATCCGAGTGTCGAGACAAGGATCATTATTTGCCGTTCACTGAGACAACAAGGACAATCGCATGTTATTAATGGTCTTATCCTCAGAAGAATCACTTTTTCCCCTTTTTTTTTTTTCCCTTTCAACAATTTTATCCCTAGTCTAACAAATTACCCCGCCGTGTCGCTAGAAATTCGAAAAGTGGTGAAATAGTAAATGTTTGATTTCGCGTCACATCACACAATTAGAAGCACTAAAATTCTAATTTGAAGCAACGATTTTTTGTTTCTCTATCTTTCGAAACAAAACACTGTCTGGTAATGATAAATGATTTGGTTGCTTAAATGTTTGTGTTATGTGTTGGGCCCAAATATAATTAACTTTTCAACGAACAAAACTCAGATTATTAAACTTATCCGTAGTTTCCATGATGCATTAGAATAGAGGTTCGTGTTATATTAGAAACAGGAGATAGGATAGATAAAACTTTTAAGTCATAAATCTTTCTTTGTTTAAATGTTATTACATTATCCTCAAAAAGGTTTTTAAACACTGTTTTCCTATTTTCCTGATTAGTGCATATTGATTAATTCACAAATACAGAACACTATTGGTTGCACCAAAAACATGTTATAAAATAAATTTATTGAACCTTCACCAATAGATGTCACTATGCTTGTAATTTTATAACAAAAGTCTTAAAATGATAGCAAATTTATTCTTTTTTTGAATAGATATCAGTTGTTATTATTATTACCACACATGATTTATTTTACTATTGAAATATACCATACGTTTGAGAGTTGATTTTTGTGCATAACATCTTTTGCATAAATATTTAAGGGTCATGCGAGAAATAACTGGATAAATTAGATACGCCATAGTTTGATTTGATTTGTAGATCAATGGTCATTTTTTTTGCACACTTTAGGGTAATTAGACCAGGATCTAATGTGTAATATGGATTCCGAACCACTTACAAACATCCATGACACCGCCAGGAGGCGAAGCTGACGCCTGTGGTACCAAAGGGCAGAGTGCTGGCCAATTGAACATCAGGTCTGGTTAGGTCATAGCATAAAACTGTAGACCGAAAAATCGTAGTTTCCTGACTTTATTGAAATTATGACTGAATTATTGTTGTTAACTAAATATATCATTTAGTAAACTGCATCCCAATTGATGCAGAGAATTTATATAAAATAATTATGCCATTAATTCTTTCTCTACGAAAAGATATAATAATTTTCAAATTTTAAATAGAATTATCCATTTTTATGAGCAGATCTTCCATCCAGCTTTTCTTAAATGATAGGTTAAACTATGAAGTACAAGGAACCATCTGCACATCGAATTTGCTCCAGGTATTAAGTTTCTATAAAGTAAATCCATTATCAATTATTGAGTTCAAGACACAGGACAAGAGGAAATGCATCATTACTGGAGACGACACTTGGATTTATGCTTACGACCCGGAAACGACCGATCAATCCAGCGAATATCGTGACAAAGGTGAAGCAAGACCGAAAAGAGCACGCCAAAGTCGCTCAAAAATCAAGGTCATGTTGACTGTTTTCTTCGATTACCGTGGTGTGGTATATTGTGAATTCCTTCCGCCGGGTCAAACTGTCAACAAAGAATATTATTTATTATTCGTTTGCGGGAAGCTATTCGCAAAAAAGAGGTCATATTTACGGAAAGACTACTCTTAGTTTTTGCGTCACGATAATGCGCCAGCTCACACTGCATTGATTCTTCGTGACTTTTTCGCCAAAGATGAAACCCATACCGTTCCATAACCAGTAATCACCTTATTTAGCACCGTGCGACTTTTGGCTATTCCCTAAACTCAAACCCACTCCGGGGACTCCGTTTTGAGACGATTGAAGAGATTCAACTTGAATCGGCGCGCGCTTTGAAGGCCCTCCCTGCCGATGACTTTTAAGAATGCATTGAGGATTGGAAAAAAGTTGGTATAAGTGCATTGTATCCGGAGGGGATTACTTTGAAGGTGATGAAATAAATTTTGCATATTAAATAAAGAGGTTTTGAAAAAATTCTTGTTTTTGGGCACACTAGTAAATTTAACTTTATGTATTTTTCAAACGTCAAATATTAGTTAAAAATGTCATGCTTAGATTGTTTAAACTCGTAAAACAATCTAATAGAATGAAAAAGAAATAAAATATAATTGCAGTCAAAGTGCATTTAATATATTTATCAAAACAGTTTAATACATATTTTATGTAAAGTTTCTTAAAATTTTTTTGTACAACATAACAGTATTCAGTTTTTTTACACTTTAAATAAAGATCGCAAAAGTGTATTCAACACATCCACAACAGTGCCAATCTTTGTAAATTAATAGTAATATATTTTTGTAACTAAGATTTTAAATTAGAAATACTTCGGATTTTTTTTTTAATTATTCGCATTACCCACCTCTTAAGGAAGTAATTAGGCGCAATCTAACATAATCTATTTTATGTCAAGAAAAACTATATTTAGAGCTAGAAAGTAAATTAGTTTAGTTTAGTATATATATTCGAAAATAATTTGATTAGACATCGTTTCATTTTTGACTATTAGTGTTGAGCAGTGATTATTTATTGTAGTGATTTCAGTGATAAAATTAAACTATTTCTGAATTAATCAATATTATGTTTTGTCTTTAATTATGCAAAATATGCCTTCTTAAATTGTAGGTTAAAAAATTTAAAGTTATTATTAGAATTGTAAAATAGATTTTACTCCTCAAAAAAGACTTTTCATACCTCACAATGCTAACCTGCATTAAATAAGATATATTTTCTGTAAGCCTTTTGGTTTGTCATATCTGTCAGTAATCATGCAGTAATCATCTGAAGTAATAATTTTTTACTGGTCGAATATGAAACCTGGTGTTTAGAGCTCTGAACTTTTAACTGAGAGAGCTCGAAACTCGATAGCCAATTTGAATCTCTAGAAACAAACAGTAAATATTTTTATATACGTTGAGTTATACCAGTCGTATTATAATTCTTAAAACACTGGCTAAGTAAAATTTGAGGGCTGGACATTTCGTCTATTGGCTTGAGTTGGTAGTCAGAAGTTAAGAACCCTGCAGACGTGTGTCCTAGGTTGTTTGTGCCAAAAAGCATAGTAACATGAGACATCAAAGATCATTTCCACAGTTATATTTCAAGATTGAGGTATACGATGTTTTATCTTTATTGCCTCAATCACTCAGAGAGAGAATTCCCTCACCCTATAGAAAGAGTATTGACTCGTCCAAGATTCTTCAATAATTTGAGTCACCATCTTTTAATATTTTTTTAGTTTCCATCAAATCTGAAAGTTTTTGCGCAATTTTAAAATTAATTAATTATGATTATGATTAATTATTAATTATGATTTTTAATCTATTTCATACAACGATATAATTCTTTTAAATTCAAGTACAACACAGAAACTGAAAATACTTAATTGATGTATATTAAGATAGTCAATGTGCTTAGAGAACATATAGGTCAAAATCTTAAGCCATTAATATTTATGCATTGAATATTGCAGAATATCTTGCTTTAGTTTCGTATTTTAACTTCATGTTTACTAATTCATTCATTATTTTTTATCATTTCAAAGCCTGGTAGAAAGTCCAATTCTGTGGGGAAAAATGTTATTAAAAGTGATACAGACAAAAGATTCACACAAGCACTTTCTGGAAAAAAAATTAAAGTCATATCATTACACAAATAAAAACATTTACACAAAAGTTTATTTTTCAGGATAATGTAGCACTTCAGAGAATTTCTTCCTCGCATTAACAATAGAAAAGAACGGAACAAGCGATCGTTATGAATCCATCTGGCATCAAAATTTACAGCTCTGGATCCTTTACTCGGTTAAAACATGGACCCCTTTTATCCATTTTAAGAAAAAAATCGAATAAGGATGGGCAAAAAAAAAAAAAAGAACGGTAAATACCAAAAATGTTGTCTCGACATCTGACAAAATCTTCTTCAGAAAAAAGTATATATATACGTCTATTGATTATTCAGCAGAAAGTCAATACTGTAAAGGAAGGGTGGATTGTAAAACGCAGCTGCAGCTTAGATTAAAAACTGTGAGGACACATTTTTTTTTGGAAGTGGTCTCTCACAAAATTTATACAGTAATTTTTCTTCAACCTTTATGGTTAAATAGGTATGTTAGCTCAATTTTTCATACATATGTTGTTTTGATGAAATAATATGATTAATTATATAATTTTAATAAGTTTTTAATTTTGAAAATAGCTATTATTTCCTGTTATTAGGCATTTTAGTTAGTTAGCTTAAATTATTATTAAGCTAACTAACTCTAGTTTGCGTCTAATTATTTCATTAGATTCTAAACTAGAGCGTAGAATTTGCATTGCTGTTCTTCAATTCTGCAAAATATATCTCGCATTTATGTTTCAGTTTCTCTAAAAAAATTCATGTTGTTGAGGATGCATCATAAATAAGATATATAGAATTAATATTAATAGTAAAGAAGGAAATATTTATTTTCGAAGTTTCAAATATAAAATTTTAAAGACAGTAAAAAATAAACATAAATTAAAAAAAAAAGTAACACAACACACATGTTAAGTTTTTACACTCAACTACGATAGTAATTAAGAACAAGATGTATAGTTTTTCAAAATTTTTGAATATTTAAAGATATAAAAATAAATTAAGGTATAAACATATTGAAGTGAAAATGTAAGTTCTTTAGCGTATTTTTGCTACAACGATGGTTTTTAATTATCATGTATCCACCTTTATAATAACTCACATACAAAGTTTATAAATATTCCACCAACCCTTCAATTATGTCAGAGTGTTAGACAACACTTCCAAAGTCCTCATAAATTTTAAGATCTCCAAATACTCGCCAGAAAGCTTCAATAGCTAATGATACTCTTTGAAACGAGCCCTTTGCGTTATTTTCTCATCAACGCCAATGCTGAGCGTACCTCAAAAGATTTCGTAGAGGGTAACTTCATTTTAGCGGGGGCGGAATGAGGGGCCATGATTACCAAAATCTGCTTAAGGAATTAATGAATGTGCTGAGACTTGGAGGGTTTCCTCAATGTCGTATTCGCCCCTCGTCATTTTTACTCCTCTTTCTTAAACAGTGCATGAATCGATAACCTGCTCTATAACGTCATCTGCCGTTTCTGTGGATATAAGGTTAAAACTCCACAGTTTAATAGCGCAAACGATATTTCCCCATCGGAGACGTAATTTTATTACTTTTAGCTTGAAGGAGTGTGTGTGGGAATGTCGAGGGGTGCAGCAAATCAAACTCTCTGAAAATTCAATTTACTCCTCAATGCACAGAATTGGAAGTCTCTATCTTGAAATAAATACAGTTAGTAAGTTAATGAAGTTGAAGCTTTAGTTTTTATATCAATTCGCGGGACGAAGATCTTCTTCAAGAAAACGGAGGAAAGAAAAAAGAATAGCAAATTCAGTTTTTCCTTTGATCCAACACAGCTCTTTTCCATAGTTTACGGAAGATGAAGATTTTATTGCTCTTACACACAAGAAGTAACTTCATTTTGTTGAAATTTCATTAAAGCTTAAAATATGAGCCATTTATTAAATAATTTTATGCAGCGATACCTATTGATTTTTTGCTTTTACTGAGTTGAGTAATTGGTTCACCAATAAAATTCTAGTTTTAACTATTTTCTTAAAAAAGGCTTCATCGAAAAATTTGTCAAAAGGAGTATTGAATTTATTGATTGGTTTTGTAACTAAAAATTCTATATAGTTGCAATTTCATAAGCATTCAAACAATTGATTTTTTTAAAGCAGTATGGAGTACAGCAAGCTTGATAAAGTTGCAGCAATTCTAATATTTTGATACTATCCATTATGCTAAAATATAAAAATGTTGATTTATTTCCAATAAAAGCTATTTCCTTAAAATAAAGCACAAAAAAAAAAATATTTAAATAAAATATTAAAAAATAAACAATCAAAATATTAAAAAATAAAACAATTAAAATTAAAATTATTGAAAATGAAAAATTAGAATAATAATTACTTAAAATATTAAAAAGTTACAATAATTACAAATGAAGTGAAGTTCTATGAACATAACAAAGAAGAACTTATCATGCTAACTTATCATAATGTCTTCAAGACATATTAAGTAATATCATAGATTAAATTTCAAAATAGCAGATCTTACAAACACTATAATACAGAAATGCAATATAATTTTATATTTTCTTATTTAAAGTCTTCTATTATAACAAAAATATTTTTTTTTTTACTTTTTTCAAAATCTTTAATTAAATTTTTGGTATACCGGAATTATTGAAAATCGGTGTTTCTTAAGTGTACAAAAAACTTTTGAGATGTTTAAGTTATTCAGTGAGTACAATAAACGTATTTTTGCAAATATAATGATATTCAGGTATTCATCAAAACACAATAATATTTGACAATGAACTTTCGTAAAGTGTTTACAAGAAACTTTAAAAAAACAACACTGAATAAATTATATTTATTTGATATGATAAAATGACTCGGAAATTTTTTTCGAAGTACAAAAGTAGTTCGAAAATATTTTCCAAGTAATTTTATTATGCCAAATTAATATAATTTATTCAGTGTTTTTTTTTGTCATATTCATCCTAACACAGTAATATTTGATAATGAACATCTTTAATAAGTTGTTTGTACGAAACTTTAAAAAACGAGTAAATAAGTTATCTATAAATGCACAAAAATAATAAAGTTTGAAAGGTACATGAGATAAAGAAAAGGAAAAAAAAAATATCTGATCAATATAAACTAAATTGCTTCATTTTTATAAACTCTTTTGTAATAGGATTTTCAAAACCTGTTATTTTAAAATAATAAATTTTTCATTATTTTTAATAAAACTATGATTATTGGTTTTTCTATAGAAATAAAAAAAATCTATATTTCTCATAAGTTTCAATACTTTCATTTCTTGATGTTTATTCTGTAATTTAGGTTTAAAATATTAATTTAATTTGTTTAAACCTAAATAATTTAATTTAATTTGTCTGAACCTAAATTATTTAATTTAATTTGTTTAAACCTAAACCTAAATAACCTAACCAATTTTTACCTGCGCTTATTTTTAAGTAGAGAAGTTAGGTTTTTCATATAATATTGAGGATACAATTGGCAGAAATAAAAATACCAATAAATAATGAATCAAAATATTTGAGTTAATACTGAATTACAAAATTATATACTGAGTCAAGCAAGAAACAATTTACGAATAATTTTAAAGCACATTTAAAGTAATATATCAGTTTAAATTATGCCATTTATTCTTTAAGACAAAAAAATTCACTTGTGACGAGAATTAGTTGCTATGAACATTTACATAAATAGAAATGAAATGATTACATTTTCAAAATTCGAAAGATTCATTGAAGAGATGCGAAAGTGTTCCAGTCTCTAGGGAACTGATTTAACTCTGGCCTTGAATCAAATTGTTATCCAGAGTGACATTGACTCAAAATTGGCGGATTCTATATTGGATGGAATTCAGTAAGAAATTCCCCAATAGTTATTTTAAATTGCCAGCATTTTGAAGTAGTTACTTAGAAATGTGTTCTATAAATCAAAATTTAAGATGGTCTTTTGTCAAACACAATAAAATCAGTAGAAAATTTTGCCCTTGCAGCTAATTATTTATTTATTTTTTGAAAACATGGATTGATGCACAATATATGCTGGTTTGTACATCCACAATATATGACTCGCAAGGTATCCAAGATAGCGTAAAGGTTTCGTAAAAGTTTTCCAACAAATTTTCACATTTCGTGAGTGTCATGCATGATTATCCAACAAGATGCAACAAATAAAAGAAATGTTACTTCTGGGCCGTAATTCCCTATTGAAAACTATGTGCGACAATACTGTCCTAGATGGTTTAGACTTGTAGGCATTGAGACTCATTTTAAAATAATACTCGTCAACGAAAACAACTTGTGGGCAATTAAAGTAATTTGATTGCACCACTGTAGTTTTATAACATATGTGCACTAGTGAGAGTTGAAAGACACATGGCTTTGTTTTCTGTTTCTAATTCTTCTCCACGAGTTGTTTATGAATACTTCTATTGTCCATTTCTGTGCGATTATAAGTCGGAGAGTAGATATTGATATATCGCGTGCTATCTTTGACAATCAATTTATCTTCTCGAACTGTTATTGCCTGAGGTCAAAGATGCACAGACAGCGACTCACTTCAATATTTGTAATTTTTATTTTTAAAAAAATATACAATAGAATTTAGATGTTTTGATAGAATTCTTGTATACATTTTAAGAAATATAGAAATATAACGTAGTTAAAAACGTAAACTATTTGAATAAATTTTGAATAAATTTTTATGAGAAAAAAACACCGTTATGGGAAAACTATTTTTAAATGAAATTTTTCTGCAATGCTATTCTTTTTCATTTCAAAAAAAAATTAATAAATAAAAACCTTTTTGATTTCGATTAAAAGATATAAAAACGTAGTATATGAGACAGTTTTAATTTAATAAAAAAGTAAACCATTAGAATAAAAAATATAAATATTTGGGACTTCTTTAATTTATTGGAAATTTTAAGATTGAGTGCAAACCTAAAATTGAAAAAAAAAATTGACTAAATCCTGTGGCACCGAGATTTAGACACTCGGCTACCAGGTCACCAAATTGTGGTAGAAGATTTGAATTTGACATCAATTTTCATTTATTCAATACGAATTACTTTAATATCAATATCATTTCAATATCATTCTCTGGCGCTCGGTTCCACAGGTATCGTGTTCGAATCCCGGCTGTGCCATGAATGTTTGTAGTGGTTCGGAATCTATTTTAAGCCGTAGGTCCCGTTATCATATGACCGTAAAGCGCCATAGAGAACAATCCGACCTTTTCTCTCCCACATCATTCCCAAACTGTAAAGGGACAATTCAACTCAGCTCTAGGCACAGTGATGTGGTGTGGTGTAGTAGTAGTAGTATCGTACAGCTCAAGATTTCATGGTCAGATATTCAATTCATTGGCGTCCAAATTTTAAAATTATTCATAAGTGATCTTTAATTATTTGCTTATAATGCTTATCACAATAGTTTTTTTTTTTTTTATTAGACGACTCACTGTGGCATATTTGCCTTCATTTGTAAATGCTTCCTGAAGAGAAATCGTCTAAAATTGTTAAATAAACTTAAATAAAACACTGTTGCAGCCAGTGCAACAGTATTGCTAAGACTTTCATTAGTTTCTTAATTTCAATCAATAATATTTGGGCGAATCAAGGGAACTAATAACCACCTTCCGTACCATAGATTCATCCCCGATTAAACTATTTAACCTTCTTCTATCTAACGTTCTTCAAGACAAAGTCAGGTTTCACAATGACTTTTAAATAAACCCAACTTTAAAACTACTGAGAGCAAATAAAGTGGAGATTGAGCACAAGAATAAAATAGAAACGCTCTTTTAATGACCAGATATTTAAACAATCCCAAACTCCAAACAGATCCAATTCACTCACTCATCAAATAAAAAAAAAAAACAACTCAAACTGAGAGAACGTGTTTCTTTTCTAAAATAGAATGGGATTAAGGGGTTTTGTAAGCATTGAAAATCCCCCTTTCTTTTGAAAGCTTCGATTAATGCCCTTTTAAATAGCCATTGTTTCATTCCTCGAGCGTATTCCTCACTGCAACAGCTCGAAACACTTCAATATTTGTCATGCCCTGTTAATTAAATTCTCTTAAGAAATTAGGGAGGCATTGAAGTGAAAGGGGTTAAATAAAGCACCCTATTTGTTTTCGAGCAGCAAAGATCGCAGGAGTCCTCTTCATTTGCATGCATTGTTAGAAAACTGGATGCGCATGCAAAGTGAAGCGAGTCATAATATACTGTAACAATTGTAAGTCGGAAGTCGGGCAAAATGTTTATTTTTACAATATGATAGTTCATTTTGGTGTCATAATAATGTCATGGTTTTGATATCATTCATAATTTTGTTAAATTCAATATATTTCATGAAATTCTGTTGGAAGATAACTAATAAAAACTTTTGATGTACGATTAAAACTGTTAGTATCTATTCATTATTATTATTTTAAATGAAATGAAATTGACGGTTCTCGCTTTTGAATTGAGGAAGCTAAGGGTTTCAAACGACAAGCAATTTTAATCAAACTTCCACTGTTTATTCCTTTGTTATAACAGATACTTCCCCAGGTTATTGATCTGGTTGATACTGTTGGAATTTATAAGCTTTACAACGCGGCACTAGGTGGCACTACTAGTGTTATAAAAAGCGGTTATCCTCCTGGACTTCCATATGAGCTCTTACCTTTCAGATGAGCTATTATTACAACCGGGGTGTTAATATCAACTCACTACTCTGTATATAGTATTTGTAAATACTAACTGTATGTAAATAAATGAAACTTCAAAAATATCTGAATTGGTTGTAAATTCAAAGATTTCACCCGACCTGCCTGAAGGTTTACGGAAAACTGCATGACCAGAAGCGCAGACAGAACCAACTCAGGGCTACCAGGATTCCGCCTTATCCGGCTCCACGGATAGGGTGATATGTAATAAGTACAACACCCCCACCGCCTTTGGCTGCCCTCGACTGGGCTTGTTTTACTCCAAGGTATCAACATTCACGCTATAGAACGTGTTCGAAAACACCCGCGGAGATGTATGGATCTCTTGGTCGTCTTAAGTGACGTTACCAGGGGGCACCACGGGGAGGTGGATCCAAGTTCGTCCCCCCTAAATTGGTTGTAAAAGACTTATCGGACAAGGAAGGTGCTGCTAATGAGACAAATTGAACCACCAAACGAAAGAAACAAAGATATTCGTAGTGACAAGTACAAAAATGTATTTTCCGTTCGTGACCAGGCGTGAACGCTTGTAGCTTCCACTTTAAACAATGGAATCCACTTTAAACAAAACCCAATCTAATATGATGGTAAGCCATAGGGCTGACAACCCTACCCCGTAAAAAGTAAAAACCTCTCATGTTTCGGAAACTGCCAGTAGCTACACACCCTTGGTCACCATGGGGTGCTGCGCCATTGAAGAATTTTTATTATAGGCGGCTTCAGGGTCAATTGGCTAGCACTCTTATCTTTGGTACCACAGGCTTCAAATTCGAATCCTGGTGGTGACATGGATGTTTGTTAGTGACTCGGAGTCCATGTTAAACTGTTGGTTCCGGTCTAATTAGTTCAAAGTGTGCACAAAAATGACCGTTGAGTGACAAACCAAACCAAACCAGATTCTTTCAATTTAAAAGACGAAATGATTCTTTACTAGACTTAGGAGATAATGTAGAGTATGCGAACCAAGCAATGCTGTATGTTGGATGTTTATTTAAATTGAATTGGCATCATGGATCAATAGTGACTCATCGAAGTGATTTTGTAAAGTGATTATTAAACTTTGTAAGTTTATAGGCAGAGGTGTAGATATGCAAATGCAACTCGTATTCGAAGACTTTGCTAACATGTTATGTAAAATTAAAACTTATCAAACAATTTATCTATGAAAATAGATTTACAATGTAATCTTTGTGGAAATTATTTCTTGTTTTCGCAGAATATGTAAAATATCAAATCATGAATTTCCCCTGAGTACATACTTATTTTAGTAAATGCAATTTCCATAATACAGTAAAACCCGCTTTGTGTGAGGGATAGGGACCATAAAAATAAATCGTTTAAAAATATCTTGAAACTTTATAAGTAATTATAAAATATATTGTTTACAACACACTTAAAAACAAATAATACGGTAAATACGGACCGCAAAAAAATGTTCCATGTAGAAAATATGTAAATCAAAACCTCACGATGTAGCATTATCTCGCATCTAATAACTTTCGTCATCATGGTCGATATAATATATGGTGAGCCATCTGCTGGATAATTTTAATTTGCATGTTATTTTGAAAGCCATCGGTTGTTTTCTTATAGAATTACATTTTTAGTTAATTTTTATTCATAATATGCATTCGATGGAATTTTTTTTATATACCACAAAAAAAAATGACCGCATAAAATAAGATCTGACTGTATTCATATTTTTTTTAAGATAATATATTTAAGAAATTTAGATTATTTTTGAAATTTTTTTTCTCTTTGCTTTTAAATTTATAGCAACAAATTTAAATATTTTATAATAAATTTATAGCATATCTTAGATAACTTTGTATTCCTACATTCATTTGATACTAAAACTGTCTACCAAGTGAATAATTATTTCTATTGATATTTCTTATCACAGTATAAAATTATAAATTTTTGTTTTTAAAAGAGATTTTTGTAAACAATGTGATAACCTTAATCTGATTGAAATAAATAATAAAATATTTCAAATTTTTGATTGATTAGAATTTTAAGATAGATTAAATAAGTTTTATTTTACTCTTACTAAGAAAGGCGCAACAAATATGAATCCTCATTTTTGACAATCATATAGGTAGAAAGATCTTGTCCTTAGGAATAAAGTATTATATAGTTTTCGACATATAGGTTAATTTATATCCAATTATTGGAAGTAAACATGTAATAAAGAGGTCTGAATAAGAAAGAGAAATTGAATTCAATGAGAAGAACATAATAATAAACTGGGAGAAATATAAATATATAGTAGTATAACTTAAATAAGAAAAACTGGGAGAAATCGTATTCTATACGAATACACAAATTTTCTTAAACAAAAATACCCTTTTTCTACTAATTTTGGGGCTGAATACAAAATTGCTCTTGATTAAGAGATACGGAAGTAGTCAATTCCTAGCCGTTTTTCTTGAAATTTATGAAAATTTAAACACGGAATATGTAAATTTATATACTATACCTTAAAAATTGTAATAATGTTGGGGAATTTCTTGTGAAGTCAATGGACTGTAATAAATTAGTGATGGAAATGTTATATGCATACAGGGAACTTAAATCTACTGTTCCACTATGTTTCTAAAAATGACTTTTTTTCTGGAAGAATGAATGAAATTCGAGAGTCTTCCTGGAAAAATTTAATCATGTTAGCGATGAGAATAGTGGGCGTTTACACGAAGGTATTCAAAAATTGAGAAAATGTATCTGGAAAAATGATTCACTGCAATGTTGACAAAATATTGCACGAGAAAAGAAAATCTCGTAAATCTGTGGTCCTGTGTCACTTTTAATGAAAATTCAAAGATTTACTTAAAGATTATTGATCGGAATTAGATTAATTTGAATTATATTCGCTTAATTTTTTAATCCATTTTTAATTTGGGAAAACTGATACCCTGAAAAAAAAGAAGTTAGTTTAATTAAACATATATTAATAGTTGAAGATCGATTCCATCCAATTTTCTGGCTGCCTGATGGCCAATTGTCTAGAGATCTGGCCTTTGGTACCAAAGGCCAGTGCTCTAAACAATTGGCCTGATGAATTGCCTAGATGCATAAATTATTGAAATAAACAATATTAAGAATAAAATTTTTGACCATACAACGATAAACAAAACCATCCATTTTCTTATAAAGGGAAGAGCCTTCTCATTTCTTGGAAATCATTAACATGTAGTTCATTGAAATTGTAAAGAATATACGAAAATGTAATTTAATATATAATTAATTATATAATTTTAATATGGTAACTTAATATGTTGCATAGCATTTTTAATAGTAGGCTAATAGTCATTAAATTAATTTTTCCTTACCTAACTTGAACAATGAAGAAAATTATTCAGCAATAAAAATGTACAAGAAAATTTTATCAGCAAATTTAAAAAAATATTATTAGTTAATTAATAAAGTAATCATTTGAAAACAAATAATTTTTAAAAATGTTTCAATAAAAAAATTTATACATTTATTTTCATAAAATAACAAAGTGACAGAGAAGAGGATAAATTATTGAAATAGACAATATTAAAAATAAAATTTTTACTCTTCAAATTTCTTAAGCTGTTGCCATTTTTTTTAAAACTTTTAAAAACCAAATACAATTGAATTATTTCCAAATTAGCATATCAAACGTAAAATCAAATATGTGCATTAAAACAGAAAATACTCACTCAACTCATTATGTTACAAGACTATAAAATAACATGTTCATATTAGTGACAACTAATTTAATGTTTTTAACAAAGAAAAATGCACTTTTCACTGATAGAAAATGTTAGTTAATTTTACAGATAATATGAATTGCATTGTATTTCTTTAAACGTAGCAAGATTTTCTTTTTAAGTGGATCGTTTGGGGAATCTGGCAACACTCCAAATTCACCATCAACAATGATTTCGCTACCAAATCCTTTTAAGCCTTTCCTGAGATTAAAGCACGGCCTTCATATTTATCAGCTGAGTTTTTTTAAAAGAGGTATTAAACATGTTCTCTGGTAATTTGAAAAGCCGTGTTCATCACAAAGGATATTAAAATTATAGATCGAAGGATTGTATAAGTGCCGTAAAATTTTTCCCCTTTTGAAAAATATTCTTTTCGTTTTTGTTCCTTCTTTTTTTAGTATAATGTCCTTTAAGATTCGAAGATTATGGTTGTCAAACTTTGGAATTAAAAAAAAAAAATAATAAGTCCTGTTATGTTGGCTTGGATGTGACTATGGTAATTTTTTTTTTTTTTAACTTGGGAAAAAGTTAATGTGATAACGTTTAATTATCTAAATGTCGACTGTGATGTGGTTCAGCAAAAATTTTCTTATGTGATATTTGAAAACACGAGGCTTCATTAATAATGAATCATTTTACTTTTGAATTTTAAATATAAGGGAAAATATTTGACTATTTTAATTAAAAATTTTTTTTGAAATTTCGTCAAATTACAAAAGAGCAGTTATAGAGTATTTTACTAAGTTTTATATGACTATTAAACCAAATACGTTATAAGAATTCTAATCTATAAAAAATTAATCAACAACAGAACCAATCGCACATTCACAAAGTTTTCAGTTCAGATAATAAATTATTACACTTTGAAAAGTTTTGATTTTAACTTAAAGAATATTCTTATTATTCTTCATTGGTGCAAAAGTCCCATGGTGATTTGGTCATTTCCACGGTCATTTTTTTTGAATACTTTGGATACCATGGTTGGCCAAGGCCGTCTGTCTACTAGTTGATTTCTGGGCAGATGTTTTTCTTTTTACGGTGTAGAGTTGTCAGCACTACGGCCAACGTTCTAGAGCCATATTAGAAGGACCTACGGTTTAAAGTGGATTCTGAACCACTACAACCATCCATGGCCAGGTCGAGACTCGAACCCGAAGCCTGTGGCCCCGAGCGTCAGAGCACTAGTCACTCGGTCACCAGGCCCCGAAATAAACAGTATTTAAGAATATAATTTTTGCTCTACGAATTTTTAAGCTGTTACCTTTTTTTAAAAAACTTGTCAAAAAAACAAGTACAGTTGAATTATTTCCAAATTAGCATATCAAACATAAAAATCAAATCTGTGCATTGAAACAGAAAATCCTCACTCAATTCATTTTTTGCAAGGCTTATAAAATAACATGTTCATATTAGTGACAACTAATTTTATGTTTTTAACAAAGAAAAATGCACTTTCCACTGAAGAAAATGTTAGTTAATTTTACAGATAATATGAATTGCATTGTATTTTTTAAACGAAGCAAGATTTTCTTTTTAAGTGGATCGTTTGGGGAATCTGGCAACACTCCAAATTCACCATCAACAATGATTTCGCTACCAAATCCTTTAAGCCTTTCCTCAGATTAAAACACGGCCTTCATATTTATCAGTTTGATTTTTTTTTAAAAGAGGTATTAAACATGTTCTCGGGTAATTTGAAAAGCCGTGTTCATCACAAAGGATATTAAAATTATAGATCGAAGGATTGTAAAAGTGCAGTACAATTTTCCCCCCTTCTAAAACATTCTTTTCGTTTTTGTTCTTTTTTTTTTTTTTTAGTATATAAGGTGCTTTAGATTCGAAGATTATAGTTGTCAAACTTTGAAATTAAAATAATAATAATAATAATAAGTCCTGTTATGTTGGCTTGGATGTGACCACGGTCATTTTTTAAGTTGGGAAAAGTTAATGTGATAACTTTTAATTATCTAAATGTCGACTATGATGTTTATTAGCAAAAAAATTTTCTCTTATGTGATATTTGAAAAACTTGAGCTTTTCACTAGTAATAAAACATTCTAGTTTTGAATTTTAAAAATAAGGAAAAATATTTAACCTGTTTTAATTAATATATTTTTTTTGTAAATGCCATCGAGTTTAAAAAAAAATTGATAGATTATTTTACTAAATTTTATATGAATAATAAAAGAAATTCGTTATAAAAAATCTAATCTGTAAGAATTGATAATCAACAACAGAAACAAATACACATTCGGAAAGTTTTCCATTCGGCTTATAAATTATCACTTTGACAAAATGAAAAGCAATAATTTTACCTAAAAGAATATAATTATTATTCTACATTGGTGCAACAGTCCCATGGTGGTATGGTCAGGATTGTCCCTCCACGGTCATTTTTTCACTCTTTGGATCCCATGGTGGACCAAGTCCATCTGCCTACTAGCAGATTTCTAGACAGGAGATTTTTTTCCGTTTTACGGGTAGGATTGGCACCACTACGCACAACTCTACAGCCATATTAGACCAGGACCTACGGTTTAAAGTGGATTCTGAACCACAACAACCATCCATCGCACCGCCGAGATTCGAACCCGAAGCCTGTGGCCCCGAGCGCCAGAGCACTAGTCACTCTGCTATCAGGCCCCAAAATAATAATTATTTAAGAATATAATTTTTACTCTATGAATTTTTTTAAGCTGTTGCCACTTTTTTAAAAACATTTAAAAAAACAAATACAGTTGAATAATTTCCAATTTAGCATACCAAACGTAAAAACAAATCTGTGCATTGAAGCAGAAAATCCTCACACAATTAATTTTTTAAGATATATAAAATAATATGTTCATATTAGTGACAACTAATTTAATGTTTTAAACAAAGAAAATGTTAGTTTATTTTACAGATAATATGAATTGCATTGTATTTTTTTAAACGAAGTAAGACTTTCTTTTTAAGTGGATCGTTTGGGGAATCTGGCAACACTCCAAATTCACCATCAACAATGGTTTCGCTGCCAAATCCTTTAAGCCCTTCCTGAGATTATAGCACGGCCTTCATATTTATCAGTTGAGTTTTTTTAAAGAGGTATTAAACATGTTCTCGGGTAATTTGAAAAGTCGTGTTCATCACAAAGGATATAAAAATTATAGATCGAAGGATTGTAAAAGTGCCGTAAAATTTTTCCCCCTTGTAAAATATTCTTTTCGTTTTTGTTCCTTCTTTTTTGTATAATGTTCTTTAGAATTCGAAGATTATGGCTGTGAAACTTTGAAATTAAAAAAAAAAATAATAATAAGTCCTGTTATGTTGGCTTGATATGACCATGGTAATTTTTTTAAGTTGGAAAAAAGTTAATGTAATACCGTTTAATTATCTAAATGTCGTCACTGATGTTGATTAGCAAAAAAAAGTTTACTTATGTGATATTTGGAAAACATGAGCTTTACTAGTAGCAAATCAATGAAGTTTTCATATTTTTAAAGAGAAATATTTCAGCTATTTTAATTAAGTTATTTTTTTGTAATTTTCATAGAATTATAAGAAACATTTATAGAGTATTTTACTAATTTTATATGAGTTTTAAAACAAATAAGTTACACAAATTTTAACCTGCAAGAATTAATAAGCAATAACAGAAGTAATCGCACATTCACAAATTTTTCAACTCGGCTAAAAAGACACTGCTTGACAAAATGAAATGCCATGCTGTTACCTAAAATAATATTATTTTTCTTCTTTTTCATTGGTGCAGCAGTTTCAGTGGTTTGGTTTGTCTCTACAGTCATTTTGTGCACCCATTGGATCCCATGGTGGGCCAATGCCGTCTGCCGACTGGCAGATTTAGAGACAGGCGATTTTTTTTTACTGCGTAGAGTTGTCAGCCCCTCACCCCAACTCTCTACAGTTGCATTTGACCGTGACTTAAGTTTTAAAGTGGATTCCGAACCACTACAAACATTCATGTCCCAGAACTGGGACCCAAAGCCTAGGGCACCGAGCACTAGAGCTCTAGTCACTCAGCCATGAGACCCCGAAATAAACAATATTTAAGAATATAATTTTTACAATGAATTTTTTTAACTTCTTACCATTTTTTAAAAACTTTTCAAAAACCAAATACAGAAGAATCATTTCCAAATTAGCATATCAAACGTAAAATCAAATCTGTGCATTGAAGCTGAAAATCCTCACTCAATTCATTTTTTAAGATCTATAAAATAACTTCATATTAGTGACAACTACTTTAACGTTTTTAACAAAGAAAATGTTTATTTTACGGATAATATGAATCGCATTGCGTTTCTTTAAACGAAGCAAGATTTTCTTTTTTATGTGGATCGTTTGGGAATCTGGCAACACTCCAAATTCACCATCAACAATGATTTCGCTGCCAAATCCTTTAAGCCTTTCCTGAGATTAAAGCACGGCCTTCATATTTATCAGTTGGGTTTTTTAAAAGAGGTATTAAACATGTTCTCGGGTAATTTGAAAAGCCGTGTTCATCACAAAGGATATTAAAATTATAGATCGAAGGATTGTAAAAGTGCAGTAAAATTTTTCACCCTTGTGAAATATTCTTTTCGTTTTTGTTCCTTTTTTTAGTATAATGTGCTTGGGATTCGAAGATTACGCTTGTCAAATTTTGAAATTAAAAAATAATAATAATAAGTCCTGTCCTATGTTGGCTTAGATATAATCATGGTTTTTTTTTTAAGTTGGAAAAAAAAGGTAATGTGAGAACGTTTTTATGTTTATTTATCTAAATGTCGACTGTGATGTTGGTCAGCAAAAAATTTACTCATGTGATATTTGAAAACATGAGCTTTTACTAGTATAATCAAAATAATTTTTAAAGAAAAATATTTTAACTATTTTAATTAAAATTTATTTTTTAATTTTCATCGAATTACAAGAAAAATTGATAGAGCATTTTGCTAAGTTGTATATGACTTTTTAAAACCAATGCGTTATTAAAAATTCTAATACGCAAGAATTAATAATAAACAACAGAATCAATCGCACATTCACAAATTTTTCAATTCGGATAATAAATTATCACTGTTTGACAAAATTAAATGCTGTGCTTTATCTAAAATAATAAACTATTTTTCTTTTTTTCATTGTTGCAACAGTCCCATGATGGTTTGGTTTGGTTTGTCTCTCTACGGTCATTTTGTGCATACATTTTGGATCCCATGGTGGACCAAGGCCGTCTGCCAACTAGCAGATTTAGACAAGATATGTTTTTCTTTTTACGGGGTAGTGTTTCCAGTACTCACCTCCAACGCTCTACAGCCATTTGACCGTGACTTAAGTTTTTAAAGTGAATTCCGAACCACTAAAATCATCCATGGGACTCCCAGAACTGGAACCCAAAGCCTAGGGCACCGAGCAACAGAGCACTAGTCTCTCGGTCATCAGGTCGAAAAATAAACAATATTTAAGAATATAATTTTTACTCTAAGAATTTTTTAACTCTTACAGTCCCATTTTTCAAACACTTTTCAAAAACCAAATACAATTGAATCATTTCCAAATTAGCATATCAAACGTAAAATCAAATCTGTGCATTGAAGCAGAAAATCCTCACTCAATTCATTTTTTTAAGACTTATAAAATAACATGTTCATATTAGTGACAACTAATTTAATGTTTTAAACAAAGAAAAATGCAAAGAAAATATTAGTTTTTTACAGATAATATAAATTGCATTGTATTTCTTTAAACGAAGCAAGATTTTCATTTTAAGTGGATCGTTTGGGGAATCTGGCAACACTCCAAATTCACCATCAACAATGATTTCGCTGCCAAATCCTTTAAGCCTTTCCTGAGATTAAAGCACGGCCTTCATATTTATCAGTTGAGTTTTTTAAAAGAGGTATTAAACATGTTCTCGGTAATTTGAAAAGCCATGTTCATCACAAAGGATATTAAAATTATAGATCGAAGGATTGTAAAAGTGCCGTCAAATTTTCCCCCCTTCTAAAATATTCTTTTCGTTTTTGTTCCTTTTTTTTTAGTATAAGGTGCTTTAGGATTCGAAGATTACGCTTGTCAAACTTTGAAATTAGAAATATAATAATAATAAGTCCTGTTATGTTGGCTTGGATATGACCACGGTAATTTTTTAAGTTGGAAAAAAGTTAATGTGATAATGCTTAATTATCCAAATGTCGACTATGTTTTTGGTCAGCAAAAAATTTACTTATGTGATATTCGAAAAACATGATCTTTCACTGATAATAAGTCATTTTAGCTTTGAATTTTTAAAGAAAAATATTTAAGCAATTTTAATTAAAATATTTTTTTTATATAATTGGAATTAGAAGGATGGCAGATTTCGAGACAGGAGATGTTTTTTTTTTTCGGAGTAGGATTATCAGCCCTATGCCGAAGGTCCTAGTCGTTTTAGACCGTGACCTAGGTTTTAAAGTGAATTTTGAACCACTACAAACATCCACGGCACCGCCGGCACTCGAACCCGAAACCTGTGGCACCAACCACCAGAGAGCTAGTAACTCTGCTTTCAGGCCCCAAAAGAATGTTAAATAAATCTAAAAATAGTAAGAGCGGATAAAACTTTTTTATTGTAAAATGTGTTAATTAGTAATGGACATTTACGTAAAACAATCATTAACCAACGTTTAGACGTTAGCCAAATGAATGCTCGCTTCGTTGTAACTGTGAATTTGTTTTTATTTATATTGAGTAATTTACTGAGTTACTTAGTAGTAAATAACAAAGTCTTAAAGATATGAAGATGTCTTAAAAGTTAACAAAATAACATTTTGGAGTTTTTTCGGCAGAGATAGATCTGACATCTTGGTAACTACACTGGGTTTCAATGTTGTCTGCCACAAGGTTTTTAAAATTTATTTTTCGGAATAAAAATATTCTAAACATGTTGTTGAAATGGAACAAAATAATGAATATTGAAAGAAAGAACTCTAAATTTGTTTGACTCAAAAACAAGCTGAAAAAAAATACTAAAGGTGCTTTATAAATTAGTTGAATACATATAAAAAAATAATTTTTACACAATTTTGGTTATCCATTACAAGTCTTATCAGAATTACATTCATTACATTAAAATTAAATGCAGTTAGAGGAGACAACACTTCAGTATGGCCGTAAAATTTTTGAAATTTTTAGAAAAAAAAAGTGGATATTTAAGTTTCAGCATTTAATTGTTTCCCTTAATTTAATTTTTAGCAAAATTGTATGTAGCATTTTAAATGAGCGATATACAAACGTAAAAAAAAAATATGTTTCCTGTTAGAAATAGGAGCAAAACAAGAAAGAAAATAAATTAAAATTAAAGATGAAAAATATCAAAAATTATCAAGAAAATAAAATGAATCTAAAATGTGAAAATTATTATTATAATTATTATTGTTAATTTCGATTTTTTTTTGAGTACCGAGTCCTCATAGGGAAGACTAAGCATGATATACTTTTTGAATTTTTGTGAAAGTGAATTTATTTCATGAATAGTTGTGTACTATAATTGAATGAGTTTTTGTACATAACTGGTGAAACCATGGAGACAGTGCGTATGCTTAGTACGCAACTATTAACATTATAATACATAACAGTGATAAAACCATGAATAAGGATTCCAGATTTAATGAATGCATCCAAAAGTCCAGTACGTAATCCTGCGACTCAATTCTGGCTTTTGTGATGTTTTGATTGTCTGGGAAAGAAATGTATTTAACATTAAACATTTTGCATCCAAACTGAAATTTATTGGACAACAAATCATGCACTATATTAACTTTATTATTATCATAGGCTTTCATATCAAGACTACAGTAAAAGTTCTTAGGTAAACTGTCTGAGATTTTTATATACTCCAAAAAAAAATTAATACATATTTGATTTAACATTAAATACGCATTTTAAAAGACTGCACATTTTTCTACAACACACATTCAATATTATAGTTAGAATTTTATTAAGCATAAACTGAATAGGCTGTTTAATGAATAACTAACACTTTTGAGTAAGAACTTTTATTTATTAATTTATTATTTCAAGAAATGAATTCGAATTTGAGTGTTTACTATTTTCCGATATATTCTATCCCACATTTGTGACATATCTTTAAATCTGATATTGATAAGGATTTAAATAATTCCAATATCTAATTTGTGAAATTCTAATATCCATAGTTTAAAATAGATATTGTTAACCTGGTAGTCTTATTCAACATAAACATAACAGTATTCACATATTAAAGATTTTAATAATAAAATTGAATATTTTATTTTAAAATATACTTTATTTAATATGATAAGAAAGAAGCGCATGTATTATTTAGCATCTTTGTTAACTAAGATGTCGATTATATTAATTGATTTTTATGTCGATTATATTATTTATTAATTATATTAATCGATTATATTAAAAAAAGGCCCTACCGTAGTAATTTTATTTTTGAAATTGAAGATATTAGTAGAGTCCACTTCCGCCATGGTCAATAGCACTCAAGGACAAAAAAGATTTGAGGAACAAGTAATTAAGAACCCATGTAATAAAAAAGATAATATAAATATAATTCTGTTAATAATCATAAATATGATGATAAGGATGATAAATATGATTCTGTTATCAATTATTATATTAAGGTGATGTGTTTTCGAGTTTTCTGTTTTTGGTAGATGTCTTTCACAATTTAAAGAATATACGTGAAATATCCAAAATAAAAAAAATTCATGCATAATATGAATAATAATTTCAATTTTGCTATATTAGATTAGCACATTTCATCAGAGTTTGATTCTGGTATTCAAAGAATTACATTTAACATGATGAACTCACATAATACCATTTCACCCATTCATTTTCTAATTTTCTAAAAATAATCATATTAAAATCCATTCAAATACAACTTCCAATCCCAAAAAATCCATATTATCAAAAAAAAAAAAAAAAAAAAAAAAAAAAAAAAAAAGACTCTTCATTTCTCCTGGCTGTCATTAGCAATTCCATTTATTGTTGAAGGAAAGCTAAATTAAACAATTAAATCGGTCATAAAAGTTGTCTTTAAGTGTTCGACCATAAAAAAAAAGAAAGAATTAAACAAGCCGCATCCGACCGGAATCTGGCGATTTCCTGCAGAAGCAAAAAGATGAATTAAAGTGGCACGTGACAATTACAGGTGCAGACTGCCACCCTCCATCTCCACCCCACATCATTCGATTAAGGGACAGGGGGTGCAGCAGCCTTTGTGCTGCAGCCCGAAGACAAAGGCCCGAACAAATCAACATGTCATTTTCCCTCCTGCGCCGTTTACCGGGCCCATTACTCACGTGACAGCGGAAATAACCTGGAACTCCTGTCCTCCACCATTAATGGCTTTTTCTTAGTCCTGGTGACAATTCTTCCCGATTCGTTTTGGGCCCCTTTTCTTTTAAATCTAATCCCCGACGAGGAAGGACATGCTTGAATAAGAGCATTCCATTTGGGTTTTCTTCTTTTGTTTAGGATTCGTTGAAGGCGACGAGAAAAGGACATAGGTTTGTGGTTGGCTAAAGAGGTGCATGTTTTAAAATGTTTGAGTTTATGTCAAATAGCTTATGCTACAGAAAATAGAACAGTCGGGAAAGGACATCAAATTATATTTTACTAATTTAAATTCATAATGAATACTATAAACATTGCTAAATTCTAATGCTAATGGTTATGCAACCATGGCAGTATGGTATATGGGTGGGGCACATGTTGAATTGATATCAAAATATTTTAAACCAGAAAAAATATCTCCAACCAAAAATCAAATTAACAAGCGTATACTTTAAACAGTCCTAGATATATGTAATTTTTCATAATGAATACCTAAATTATTTATTTATTTTCCATTTTGAACCATTCAAAATATTTTAAACCTACTCTCCAACAAAAAAGATAATGTTTACAATCCTAGTGTAAAAAGAATTTATTTATTTTCCTATGTCATTTCAGTTTAAACTTCCAAAGGGCTTATGGAATTTTTTTTTTTCAAAAATTTTGCCCTTTTTTTTAGGTGGCTGGCACTGTACTTGACATCTGTGTGAAATTTGAAGTCAAAATATTTATTAGTGTTTGAGTTACCCTTAGAATTTGTGAGACGCTAAAACTTATTTTAATAAGGCGATTTTTGAAATGTCTGAATTAATTGAGCAAAGAACTTGCATGAAATTTTGTTTGCAGAAACACATAGAATGTTGCAGAAGGCATTCGGTGAGCATTCCAATATCAAAAGAAATGCTTAGAAGTGGTATAATCAGTTCAAAGAAGGCAGAGAACGCGTTGAAGACGAAGAGCCCTCTGGTTGACCATCAACCTCAACCGACGAAGCTCACGTTTAAAAAATTAAAGATTTGGTGCTTGCAAACCGTGGATTTACAATTAGGGATCTTGCTGATGATGTTGGAATTTTAAAATGATTGGTCAATTCCATAATTGGTCTATCCTTTTGGACACAGTTGTACAATGCCCTAGAAAATCAAACATTCGTGAAAGGACACCAAATTGAAATCTATATATTATTAATTTAAATTCATAATGAATATAAACATTTTAAAATTCTGATGCAAATGGTTATGTAACCACGACAGTATGGTATATGGGCGGGGCACATTTTAAACTGATACCAAAGTATTTTAAACCTGAAAAACATCTCACCATCCGAAAATCAAACAAAACAAACATATACTTTAATTAAAACAGTCCTAGGCCTGTGTAATTTTTATTCTAATGCAACTGTCAAACATTTAGATAGTTGTCTTTGATGCCTTAAGACAAGCGCTGTACCGACGTTACTCACTGAGTACTACCCAGGAGGTGCGTGTAGCCTGATAAGCTACGGACGCTGAGTAACAATCCCCAAGCAACGCTCTAGGATCATGGTAAACAGAGACCTACGATTTAAAGTGGATTCCGAATCCTTACAAACATCCATGGCACTACCGGGACTCGAAACCCAAATCTGAAACATGTGTAATTTAAGAACCTTTATTTATTTATTTTCCTTCTGTCGGTCTTCTTACACCAAAACTCTCAGTAGCATGCTGTAACGTCAATAGGCACTTCGAAGCTCGATATATTCAATCTCAATAGCAGATTTTGCTTTACCCAGGGTGCTCCACGAGAAAGTGTGCTACTTATCAAAGAATAAGGCACACCCTTATGAAAAGAACCTTAAAGCGAGACATTTTAATGAGTTAACTATATGAAATTAAAAAATATATAATTGAGTGATAATATTCCCGATTCTAATTTTGATAGCAAGTGATATTTATACAAAAATTTATACTTAAATTCATATTCTTTATACATAAATATTTTAATATTTATGCATAAATGTTACAAATAGAAGAAAAATATTTTAACATTCTAACTTGGCTATAGTACTCGTTTTAATAAGTATTGGGAGGCAAGTTTAATCAGAATCTGTCTATAAATCCATAGTAAAAGTGAACTATAGTATATAATTATCCAATAATAAGAATCCAATAATATCCAATAGAATCCCAATTATCCAATAATAATAAGAATACACATTCTAGAATAATTTATTTCATTGTAACGCCTACGAATAATTACAAAATAAAATATGTGTAGTAAAATTCCTTTATTTTGTTTTTAACTGTTAAATTGGTGCTTTAGAAATCGCATATTGACTCATGAATTTTAATACCATAATAGTTCATAACACTATACACATTATTCCAAGCACATCATCATATTGAACACTTTTACTTAATTTAAATTTCAACAATGATAGAATAATTTTAAAAGCGAAAGAATTTGCTTTACTTTAGTTTCAAATGCTAAGCGTAATATAAATATTTTAAATTCAAATGCAGTTTGTACTTTGAACACATTTATTCTAGTTTCTTAATATCAGAATTCCAGTATATTCATACGAAATTCGAACTACCTTATTATTTATTTATTACAGTTACGTATTTACATTACAACATACAATGTTACAGCTAAATTATTTAAAAGCATTTAGACATCCAGCAAATCTAATCAAATATCAATTCCATTATAGTCTCATTTTATTACGACACTAAATATTAAATGAATCGGAGTGTAATATAATATGCTTTTAACAATGCATAACAAACTCTGTCGTAGATAGCTTAAAATTTTCTGGTGATTGGCTATTAGAGTGAAATTTTATGTGTCTCTTGGCTGACATCTTTTGTGAAGAAATTTACTCTCGTGTATTACATTGATAGTAACCCTGTGATAGAAAATTAGCCTTAAATAATTACATCAGAAAAGGATAGGCAAATTAAATAGCGATCAAAATAGATATATATTTTTATTTAAAATGTATCATTTTTTGCAAATATATTCGTAAATTGTAAATGTTAACCCTATTATTATTAAATTCAATTAAATATAAAATTATTTATTTAAACTTTATTTATTTATAATAATTTAATGCAGTGACACACAAAGTTATTTCATTTTTACTATGTATGACATTTGGACAAAATGTCCATCACTCGAAACCAACAACATTTTACGTCATTTTCATAAGATAATTCATCTATAAACTTTTAACAGAGAGAAGCATATTTTTTTTCTACAGATTAAAAATATTTTTTAAACATAGCACAAATTGTTTTTTGTACGTATCACAAAACAAAGTAAACAAACAAAAACAAACTAAGGAAATTTGATTTTGCACCCAAAGCTGCTACTAAACCAAAAGTTCTGCTTTAATGCTATAGATAATGTTTTTTATTACGCTAAAAGAAGTTGGAAGAGGATGCAAAAGAATTGAGATCTCCTCCGTTCCAAAATGTAGAACTGACATTTAGTTGTACTGCAGCAACTTCCCTGTAATGCACCTTGACTAACACTGTTATTGTAGACATTTATTATTGTTAACATTATTTTACGCATCTGCTATTGTAGGCAGTAAAGGATTTCATGGATAAATTCCGAACGTTGGAAAATAACAAGATTATACTCAAAAATGCTACACAATCATCTATTAAATAAAGAAGAACTAGAACTTTCCCATAATATGCAATTTGACAGTAATTTATTTTCTATAAAAATAGCGGAAAACTTTTCAATAAATTTTTTTTTATAATATTGTTTTAATAATAAGGGAATTCTGTAAAAACAACAATGAAATCAATTTTGTAATTAGTAAAGCAACAGAGTTTCGAAATTTATATCAGTACCTCTGCTACAACAAAAACTAGTAAGACTTAATCGAAGATCATCAATAAAAGCTAAGACATTCTTGTTTTTCTTATAATGAAAATCGATAAAATCATCTTGACGTGTATGTTACAGTTTTGTTGCTCTTGTGAGAAGAAAAATTTGTTATTTTGCTGATATCAATATTTCGAACTTCCATACCGCTGAGTCATCATAAAAGTAATGTTTCCCGTTCGATTCATCAATTTATATCGTCTTTTCATTGTTCATAAAAACATTGAAAAATGAAAGACTAGATAGTTAGTTAAGATATAAATGATTGTTATTATTTTATTCTCATTTAATATTCAAATTATATTCCAAAATTTAAAAGGCAAAGTTTTAATTGCTGTAACAGATGCCAAAGAATCAAATTCAAATATAGTTATAGGACAGAAATTCATCTTTCACTTGGAAGGAACATTCTTTTGAATTAAAATTTCTGAAAGTTATGTTCACACGAAGGTGCTAATAAACCTGATTCATGACCCTGTGTTTAAAAAGATTTATAAATTTTAATTTTTACAAACTCATTTTATTGTATTTTACTCTCTCAGTAGCAGCATTTTTGTAACGTATTAATAAAAATTATAATAATTAAAATGTAATTGTTCATATTTTTTGATAAAAATTTCATTTATTTTGATTTATTATTATCTATTATACAGGACTGAAAATTTTATTTGATACAAATTTTGTGTGGTTGGCACGAGTATGACAATGAAAATCTAAAATTGGTTCCCATTTAAAGAAAAAATATAAATTAATATTTTTAATATGTAACGATATGTTACTATACGCATATGCCTTTTTACTCAATGTTATATATTAGCCTGGAATATGAATATCGTTTATGCCTTTTCTCATCATCATTTTTAAAATTTGGACCACACTAATTTTGCTAACAATGGAGTGGAGCATTTTCCGTCCTTGTTTTATTTTCGCAGTGTCCTAGTGAAAAGGCTTACAGTATTCATCATTAGGTCGGGCTACAGTTTTTATAACAGAAGTTCAAAATGCCACTGTAGGAAATTAATTTTTAGAGACTTGTTTTTTTTTTTTTTTAATTTCCAATGCCAGATTATGAACAGATACAACAAAAAAAAGAACAACGAAAAAAACGCATACAACATACAACAAAACATGCTGAAACAGAGTTCATTAGTCTAACCTGAATGCCAAGTTGCAGATCTTTTAGCCACTCAAAAGTGTTACCAGGTGCACCACGGGGAAGTAGATCTTCTGCACACCCTTTTAGAGACATAGTGCAACTAAATTTCCCTGTATGCAGGCAACATATTCAGCAATAATTCCTTAGATACCTTAGACTTCACAGAAGAAATTTAAAAAAAAAAAAAAAGTCTAAATGTATTCCGAGATTTTTCTCACCTTGTTTGAGAAAGCTATCTAAATTTGCATTCTTAAAGTACTTATGGATCTGTGGACCAAGAAAATTCATTATTTCAGTTTAACTTGCTGATTGCTGTAAATTTATTATTTAAGCAGTTGAAGAGTTATCCACTCTGGTCCACGGCTTTCACAAGATTTTCATTACGCGAAATTTGTGCTTGTTTTTCCTCTATTAATGGTGGATTTTAGGCATACTTATCACAGATATTATATGTTTTTTTCAGTAGACCATTGCATTTTGATGCGGTGAATGTTTTGGCTCTATTGTTCCAGCCAGTTTTGGCTCTATTGTTAAAGCAGCTGTACTTCGTATGTTCTAATTGCAGTCCAATGAGAAGAGATACCACTTCAAATCACAACAAATATGACAGCTGTACGTTCTTGTATTGAATACATTTCAGCAAATGCTCTTGATTTTGATGTCTTTCAAAACAACAAGAGTTGACGGAAGTTGGTTGCCATTATGCAGCAATATTGATTTGATATTTATTTCGGATGAATTTAGGAATAGACGCAATTGTGGAAGCTCATACTCTATTTTGACAACCTACTCTATTTTGGCAATTAATATCAGGCATTTTATTAATAAAATAAAGCAGAAATTGCTAATAGTAATTACGAAACAAAGTCAATTGGACATCATCCTGAAGTAAATTCCAATCTCTCCGTCACGATCAAGTAACTCTGTCTTAGTTTGAGACAAGTTAGTTTTAGATCTCTAATAAAATTCTTCAATTTTTCTTATGACAGATTGTGTGGTGTAAGTATGGTAGCATTATATTCAGCACTAGATGTAGAAGACTGTAGGGCATCACATGAAATTGATTGTTGGTCTCCTTCAAGTTCAATGAGAAATTTATTTGAAATTTATGGAATGGGAAACCATACACCAAAGGGAATTGCTCACATTGAAGATGATAAATTCAGCTACATCATTGTAGACTTTTTTTCCTTGTGATTTCTCCACGAAAAAGTTGGACCAAGCAGTAATAATAGTCATATACGTGTGATTACTTTTCTCCTCTAAATTCTAGAAATGGCAAATGACTTTGTCGTCATCTTTTTTTTTCGAAGTTACATGGAAAGGTTCCTCGAACAAGAATTTCAGCATATATGTGGGGACCCAGGACTTATCCTGATCGTTAATTTGCACTCAAAAAATAAAGATGATATACATTTTTTACTAAACAAATGATGAAAATTTTGGACTTCAAACACCACTTCTCCAAATAACGCAATTCTCCAATAATAATTATTACGCAGCTTCATAGCTCTAAAAATATAATATGCTTAACTAAAACTCAAATTTACTAGAAATCATTTCATTTTACAAAAAAAAAAAAAAAAAAAAAAAAAAAACACCACATACAGCTAACATCTATTAATTTTTATTTTTATAGTCAAGACGGGAACCAGCCGACAGAAAGACTAACGTTATCTCCTGCAGACTAATTGGGGCCAAAAGTTTTACTCGATAGTAGTTATAAAGATTAAAAAAATATTAATGTTTCAGAAACCCTGTTTCTAAATCTTACTTTTTTTCAGATGAATATGTAATATGTACTAATATTTACACGTATTCAATGTACTAGACATGCATTTTAATATATTTATTGCTATACAAAAAATTAAAATATAAACGTTGCGATATAATTTATAAACTATTATAATTTGCTAGTTATATAAATTTACATATTAAAATATTATATTTTTCACAACTATTTAATAAAAGCAGGAATAAATTATCTCCATATCTCTTTCAGACTACCTCCGTAAACAAGAGCCAATTGCAAATTTTTATTTTCATTCTTGAGTTTAAAGTCTCAAAAATAGTAAGGACTATTTTCATGTTTAAGAGAATTTGTTTGTTGATCCTTATACTTCATCATATTTATTTCACTGTTTCACATTGTTTGTTAGTATATAAACTCATGTTTGTGAAAATTGCAACACCATGAAGGACTTACGCGAGTGACCTGAAATTTTCAGGGAAGGCAAAAATAGCGCATGATATGCAAAGGATTAGAATTTCAAGTCCGTAGCGCATGTGTATGCTGAGCAGCGCCCTCTGAACGGCGGATGGATCCGAATAAATAGACGGCTGTAGCGAGTCGTGTATGGTTATCGGTGGTTATCTGCTAGTGGTAAACGTTAGCTCAATCGTTACTTATGCCTCTTCGACGAAAGAGAGCGAGATTTGAACAACTTACAGAGTTTGAACGGGGAGAATCATCGGCCTTCGTGAAGCTGGATTGTCTTATCGTGCAGTAGCCATTCGTGTGCAGTGTAACAGCAGCACAGTGATGCGTCTTCGGAAGCAGTGGACGGACGAGTGTCGAACAACTCGGAAATCCAGGAGTGGACCCCGAAATGTGACGTCAGCTCGCGAGGATAGACACCTGGTCCGCATGGTGCTGACGGAACGTACAGCTTCCTCTAGACAATTGGCAGCACAGTGGTCAATAGATACAGGTGTTTCATTGTGTGCTTCATCAATTCGTAGACGTCTGCTGCAGCGTGGACTGCTCGCAAAAGACTCCTTTTATACAGGATCCCTCTCAGGCTAAACCATCACCGCCTGCGGCTATAATGGGCCGCTCAGCATAGAGACTGGCGTGCTGATTGTCAGAATGTCGTGTTTTCTGACGAATCCCGCTTTAATTCGTGGTACCATGATGGCTGCATTGGTGTCAGACGCTATGCTGGTGAACGCCACCTTCCGGAGTGCATTATCGAACGCCACAGTGCACGAACACCCGGAGTTATGGTCTGGGGTGCCATAGCATAGCATGGACGATCTCAATTGCTAAGAATTGTGGGCAATCTGAACAGCAACCGGTACATCAGAGAAGTTCTACAGCCCCAAGCTGTTCCCTTCCTTCAATGCTTGCCAGGCCCTGTATTTCAACAGGACAATGTCCGCCCTCATATCGCTTGGATTGTTCAATCCTTCTTTGCAACGCAGCAGGTACAGCTTCTTCCTTGGCCTGCGTATTCCCTGATATGTCGCCAATTGAACATGTGTGGGATTTCGTTGGTCGGAGTCTCGCTCGTGATTCTCGTCATGTTGCTTCTGCAGACGAACTTTTGGGTGCGCATACAAACAATATGGAATGCTCTTCCTCAGGCAGACATTCAAAATTTGTTTGACTCCATGCCACGTCATGTAGCAGCACTTGTTGCGGCGCGTGGTGGCTACACAAAATACTGATTCCGATCTCTTGTTATTGTTTGTTTGCTTTGAACATTTAATCATTTACTTGTACTACTACCACTCAACTGTGTACTAAATTTCATTCAATTATGACGATTCCTTCATGGTGTTGCAATTTTCAAAAATATGGGTTTATATTGAGTCTATAATAATTTTGAAACTTGCACTACATTTTTTTCTGTATTTACTTAGAAACTGAACACATTGAAATATTTAGATCTTATTAAAATTATACAGATTATTAAAGTTTTAAATACGGCTCAAAGTTTCTTGTATTCTTATAATTCTATTTATTGTGAAATACTTTAAATGTTGATACACATATTTTTTATTTTATAAACAACTGAATTGTTATTAATTAAGACTGTTAACTTAAAATAAAATTAGGATTCGGCAAGATCAGTAAGAGTAAAAAAAAATGTAAATATTAGACTGTTTTTCATAACGAAAATCACACGCTTTCACTTGTAATTATCAGTCGCACAATCAGGAGAGCTCATCAAGAGCTTTTGTGGACCTTAAAAACACTTTTTTTGCATCACGTGTCCGCTTTCACTTACGATAATTTCGAAACAGATGCAATACTAGATATTGAATGCGCTAAGCTGGACTATAATATACTATAGAATTCCACATATCCAATGAAATATTTCCAATAAAAAAGGATATTTAAGATCTAATAAATATAGAAGATTGAATTTTAATCGTTTGCCAGAGAAAGTATAAACTTGACAGCTGTTGAACTATTAGTATGTGAGTTATAGCATTTTTAGTGAAGTTATAGCATGTTTAGTATTCATCACGTGCAATCCCACTCGGCTGACTGTTGATTGGACTCCGGTGTGAAATGATGGAGCCGTGTTTCATCCATTGTCACATGTTGATGCAAAAATTCGGGTTTATTACGATTAAACAGCTCCAAAACACTGCTTAGAATCATCAATTCGTTATTGTCTTTGGTCGATTGTGAGTCGTGGTGGCTGCACAAAATACTGATTCCGATCTCTTGTTATTGTTTGTTTGCTTTGAACATTTAATCATTTATTTGTACTACTACCCCTCAACTGTGCATTAAATTTCATTCAATTTCGATATTCGACATAATTGAATGAAATAATATGACGATTGCCGAATATTATGACGACATTTGAGAGCTTTCACATATCCAAATATTCATTCACGATATATCCAACACGTTCCTTTGATATCTTTAGGGTGTCAGCTATCTCAATCAACTTCACTTTACGGTTATCAGAAATTATTTTGGGGACTTTTTATTTTTTCGTCGGTAGCAGCTTCTTTGGGGCGTCCACTGCGTGCATCGTCCTCGGTGCTCATTTCGCCTCGTTTAAATTTAGCAAACCACTTATCTGCCGTTGATTTTCCTGGTGCGAAGTCCGAATAATGTTTATCAAGCCAAGCCTTGGCTTCAATAGTATTTTTTCCCCAAAAGCAATGCTTTAATTAACACACGAAATTCCTTTTTATCCAATTTTTCAAACTAACAAAAAGTTGCTTCACTAAAAATGCTATAACTCCCATACTAATAGTGCAACAGCTGTCAAATTTATACAAGTGTCTTTTGAAGGTTAGGGCTAACTAAAAACCATATGGATTTAATACTAGTAGCGCCATCTATGTGTTAGCCTACGAACCATTCAGGCCACCTGTTATTTTCGTTTGTATGTATGTAACAAAAAAAAAAAAAAAAAATTACAAAATGTGTCTCCCATATATGTTTATGCTCCAATTCTTGCTAATTGCTATTCAACTTTCTATGACAATAAAAAAACTTCATATTTTTCTAACAAATACTCAATTATTCGTAGAATATTTAGATTTTAAAAATTTTTGTTTAATCTTTTCAAAAGTAAAATAGCTATACATTTGTAATAAATGTTTTTGTGATTAAATTAATTATTGTTCTTACAATTATATAGATTGTATGCATATCTTTTCTATTCATATAATTTCTATTTTCATTCTTATAAGAATTATTATTTTTTTTTTTTTGTCACCAAATAATTTCAAATGTTATTCATTTAAGAACAAATATAATTTTATTCTTTTAAGACTAAGAATGAATTGTTAAGAAAAATAAAGTACGATAAAACCTTTCAAAATAATTCAAAGAATAGAAAAAAACATTTCTATCTGCATCTTCTTTGTTATAGCTGGCAGGAAAGCAGTAATTTATCTCAATATAAACATTTGCTTTTGTTTCCATCTATACATTCCATTTATTTCCAAACCAATTATAGTGGAAATAAAAGCTTGATTTAAGTTATTCCCAGAAGCCACAAACCTTTAAGTTTAGATTTATGTAAAGATTTAAATATTTAGCAATGTCTACACAATGTCTAGATATTTGGCAATATAAGTTTTCTTTAATTAGTAAAATTGTAATAGTTATTTCTTTAACTGAAAAAATGCACTACTACTTTTATGCTAAGGAAAAATAATATATAATTATTTTCAACTTCAAAAAATTTGCTTTTGTTAATATTTAAATTCTTTTTTATTCTTATTTTTGCAATTCAAAATGCTATTTAAAATTAATAACTTTCATCTGCAATTTATACTTGTTAATATGCTTCATGACATTAGTTTTAGATGTATGTAATTGATATTTAGCAATATTATATGTTTGTTTTAATTATTAAAATTCTAATATTTAACCAGCTTTAATTTTATAACTTTTGCTTTACTTTTATATTGAATAAAAGAACTCTAAATATACTTTCCATCCTTGAAACTGTTTCTGTTGAAATAAGAATCCACCATGAATTCTCACGAGAACTATATGGAGAACAGCACGTGAAGAGAAAAAGAGAAATGGTTAAATAAACTGGATCCACCATGAATTTACACCAGAACTATATAGTGACCACGTGTGGAGAGAAAAAGAAAAAATTTTGAAAAAAATTTCTCAAGATGTGTGGCACCCATAGAGTGTTCTATGGTTTTTAAAATTACGAGTTAGTGATTGCTTAGTTAGTTAGTCACTGCTTTGCCAGTTAGTTAATTGCTTTTGCGTTGTAGAAACAAAATGGCATGTTTGTGTCAACGTCTCCTCTCAATTCTGGCATTTCAATAACCGTTTTCATTTATGTTCTCCCTTTTCCGCAAGCTAAAACTTCTGCTTTCGTGAAAGGTCCAAAGATGCAAATAACGCAAAATTTAACTATCGATATTATGTTTTCAATGGCGAATGAATCCATATCAGGACATAATCTGCATTATTGATAAATTAATTTTTTATTTCTATTGTGTATTTCATGAGATTATTTAAAAATAATCTGCAAAATGTACTTGTTATTCTGAAAAAAATTAATATCTTTTAATAATGAATTATTCTAAAATGTTAAAATAAGCAATGTGTGAAATATTTATTAGTTTTGTACCCTCATGCTTTAACTTAATGCCACTTTTAAGCTTATTAGCCTTGTTTTATTTATTGAATCATGTTTTATAATAGATTGAAGGTGAACTTAGATTTGCTAAATGTACTATTAAATAACTGACAACTTAATAAATTTGTTTACTATGAGGAATATTCTATATTAAAGAAATATTCATCTTTTGTGTTAATTACTTTTAAAGATTTGGCTTACTTTTATATTTGTTTTACTTTCTTTAGTATTACAACTTTCTATTCCATTTCTCGTAATTCTCACCTTTTATCAGAATTTTTTTGTAATGATGTAAAAGTTAATAAATTTTTATGATATAAAATCTGTATGCTATCTGCAATGATACAAATTAAAAGTTAAGTAATAACATGCAAATAAATAATCGGAAATATTTATTTATGATTTGTGCCGATTTATTGATTTTTTTTTTTGTATATCTTTGATAATAAATTGAAAATGTAGATATTTTTATTACGTCGTTTCTTAATATATGTGTTTGTTTTGTTTAACATTTTCTTTATTTAAAGAAATGGCTTATTGTAGGGAATAAATTTTAATGTCTCCCTCATTAATATGTATTATTTTTCAAAATTTTAGCTAATCTGCTTAGTTTCCTTTTTTGTTTGCATTTCAATTTTCTATTCCATTTTTTGAAGAATAAATCTTCTTTCCATGGTTTTTCCACCTTTAATGTTGATTTTTTTTACTTCTTTTTGTCGTGTATAAATTTATACTTTTTGTAAAGAAATTTTTTTCCATAAAATATAATTAAATTAAAAAAATAATCCTATATAGTATTAGCATACATACTAAAGAATTGAAAACTTTTGTGTTATTTGTTGTCTAATCCTTGTCGTTATCCAATGTGGTTTTATTTGTTTATTTATCATTATTTATGCGTATTGACAATAAACTTAAATTTATTAAACATACTACATAAGATCATATGTTTTAATAAGATCATATATCAGTTCATTAAAAAAATGTAGAGCCTTTTCCTTCATACGGCATTCTTTTTTTTCCTTTTTATCCAGCTTAAAAAATGTTGAATGTAAATCTATTTCATTTATTGTGTGTAATTGTAATTGTGATAATAATAATTTAATTATGATAACATCACTCTTATTAATAATAAAATAAATAAATTCAATAATAGTTTTTAATGCAGAGGAGCTAATATGTATTATAAGTATAAACAGATTAATCTGTAATAAATATTCTATAGATATACAAAATATTCAGTATCCTTTATTAAAAATTAAAATATAGAATTTTTTAATATCTTCTCAGAAGGCAGTTAATTGTTTTTGTATTTATATAATTAATGTTCCAAAAAGGATAATTATTTGTACAATAAATAATTTTGCATATTACATTCAGTTTAGATATTGTTTCATCATATAACATCATCCTGTATACTTCATAATTCCATATAATATTCCTTTTTAATTCATTTAATTTCAGATGTAAAATTATATGTATTATCTCAATTCATAAAACTGATTGAAATCTTAAATTAAACAAAGAAACCCAACCAAATAAACATTCCCAAGCTTCATCTTTTTTTTTTTCTGCACTTTTTCCTAGTTATGTCATGATTCTTTAGAATTAATTCAAATATTTTAAATCTCTTTCAGAATTGTTATACATTACAAGAGATGTAAAGTTATAATATAAAAATATTGCTTCATATAATCTAAAGGGTTTAAATATATGAAACTATTACAATATTATACGTAAATAATACGTGATGTAATCAAAATTTTAAAAAGTTGCATAGAATAATTATGCAAAATACAGACAACCTTTTAATGAACAATGGGATAGCTATTTGTTTTGTGTTGGCAAGTTTTAGTAAACAATCTAGTTGTTAGTAAACGAATGCTCTTTACGCATATGATTATTTGGTGGCACATCTGTCTCACATTAGCTTATTATTAGGCTCAATCTACCATTTATGTGATCAAAATGAATATATAAACAATGATTACCTCATTTAATTCACCATTCTGAAATGAATACATATTTTTATTCTCATTTATGTCATAAATAACTCGTAAAATTTTCAATCACTAATTTAAAAAACAATAATAATAGGTGGAATCGGGCGTGAATAAAGCCTTTACCATTCCTGAGGGATGTGTAGGGCTATTTCAATTTCCTCCTCTATTATGTTGTTTGGTTTTGTAACTCTACAATCATTTATTACACACTTTAGGCCAATTAGACCAAGACCCCCAGTTTAAAGTGGATTGTTAACAACTAACAAACATCCATTCCACCACCAAGATTCGAACTTGAAGTATCAAAGACCAGAGATCTAGCCAATTGACCATCAGACCACTTTCTATGATGAGTAAAGTAATGGAATTTCTTTTGAAAGTTATTATATAAAATAAAACTTCACTTTCCTTGTGTGCAATTCTGTAGTTCAATTAATCAAGTATGAATCGATGAATGCTAAAAATTTGATTGATTTTGATTTTTTGTATTTATTTTAATTGATTTTTATTGATTAACTGATTGATTTAATTTGATTTTTATATTTATATCAAAAAGGCGAAATAATCGTCTTTTTTTTTTTTTTTGAAAAAAATAATTCATTGGAAATGCAAAAATATTAAACAAGTACTTTTGAGACATTATGAGCAATTTTATGCTTTTCTTAGTCAGATAATTTTTTGGCACTTTAAAATAAACTTTTTGATTTAAAATCTTGGATTTTTCAGTAATATATAGGATAATTTATGTGCGTTATAGGCAATTTTGAATGAGAAGCAAAGAAAATTTAATTAAATAAAACTCGAATAACATGGATGTGAAAGATTTTTGACATTTATCTTGTATTTCTTTGAGGATATTCGAATCTGTCAGTGTAAAATACCTAGAGAAATACAACCTCTAAAAGAAAACGCCCGAAATTTGGTCTGCGAAAGCGCAGAAAAAAATCATGTTCTTGTCAACTTTGATTCATGACGAAGGTCTACGGTATTAAACTGGTGTGCCGTTACACTCTGACAACAATGGCAATCTGAAAAATATATATATCCTCCATTACTTTCCTCTTTTTTGAAGGATATTCCGAAAATTTGATCCGATGTCAAAACTCACTGGTACTTTTTTTCGGCATCCCTTATCGTGTCATTTTATACATGGAAAATATGAAAGAAGGCTTCACAATAAGTGACAACGCAGCGAAAATCGATAGTGGTGAAAATAAGTAAAATGCATATTGTACTGGCAGCACTAGAGTCTTGTAAAGATAAAAAAATAAACTGACAGCTTTCAATATTAAGAATGCGAAAGGGTAAGTGTTAACGCCTACGTGAAGTTATTTGCTCTAAAACAACATGATGAAATAATCAATTTCTTTTCGATATCAATTTTTGAAATTCAGTTAGTGACATTCACTGTTTTGTTTTTATCAAAAATATTCATTTTTTTTTTAATGTCGGATATTCTGTCTTTTGTTTTCATTGAATAAGATCTCAAATTATTAGGTTCCATATCTAAAGAACAAAATTTTCTTACCAAATCTTGTAGTAATAACATTTAATAAAAAGAAGTAAATGTCAAGAATTATTGCCAAATTGCTGTTTAGTAAAAAAAGGTTGAAAATTAAAACTTGATATTAAATTTAAATGCAAAAATAGGTGTTTAATTTAATTCAGCCAATTTGGATTTTAAAACTAATCGAATTTTACTAAAATTTTAACAACTTTATTATTATATTGTAATGAAATAAAATGCATTATGTAAACATACTGCTAATTTTAGAATTTTTGAAAAGGCATGCACTTTGTGAGAGCAATTTTTTATACATTAGATAGCTGGCCTTTAATATTGTATTGTAGTATTTTTCCCACGAGAAGAGTTGTAGTTTTCGTGCCTAGGAGAGAGGAATGTATATTTTTTAAAAATATAGACAATAACAAACTATCACTCAAATTTGACAACAGATAAGCAGTGTTGTGAACAGTTATATTACATTAGTGTTTTATAATGCACTAATGAGAACAACCTATCACTCATAAATTAAAGCAGATAATCAATGTCATGGATAATGAGACCACATGAAATGTCTGAGCGACCTTCACAGGTCGAAACAATTATAGACAGGATATGGACTACATGATGAGTTGCTGCATCGGGATTGGTGATAGATCATGTCCTGAAGTGTTGTTGACTCTAATAAAAATTAGTGTTCCCATTAATCTGAAAGTGGCCCTCTTCTTGAAGCCGTTATAAGTCTATTATAGGCCAAGACGTTATAGTATAATGCCGATTGTTCTAACAGATGAAGATATGAAGTCATTACTTTTCGAGTATTTTCAGATATTACTGGTCACTAGTCAATTGTTTTATAGGTAAAAAAGAGGAAATCTTCTATCATACATCTGATTGTCGAGATCTAAAGCAGCCTGCCAGATTATCCGTTGGGTTACCAAACCGAGAGCGCTTGGTAGCAAAACTAAGCAGAACGCTTTCGAGTGTTTGGCAAAGGAACAATGCTGATTCTGCTACATGTTTGTCGTTCTAGTGGTAAATGATCTTTGAAAATGGAAAACAATGTATAGTCAAATGGAAAACATCAGCGATATTCTATTGCAGAGGTAAGACACTCAGATAAGTTGCCACAATTTTATTAGTACAAATTTTTCTGTTTGAAATATAAGAAATAAGTACTGGATAAAATGTAAGATAAAAAAAGAAATTACAAAGAGGAAAATTTGATTCATCGCGTGTTAGTACTTATGGGAAATTTATAATTCGTAATTAATGTTAATAAGATGGAAACTCTTTATTATGTGTAAGAGTTCTGAGTTTAAGCCTTTTAAATTCTACTATTTATTTTTTTAAAGTAGCATGTAAAATAAAAATGAACAACTTTATTAGATTATTTGCATCAGATATTCAGTTTAACAAAAAAGAAGCCTTAAAATTATATCAAGTCAATGACTTGGAAATTAATTATAACTATTATCGCAAATCGAAATTAATTCCTTCATTAAGCTTTGCAGTAATCTATTCTAACAGATTACTCAGGCATTCTTTCTTTATTTTTAAATCATTTAACAGGACAGAACATCTATGAAATATATTTATAAGTAAAAAAAAAACCATCAACTTTTTTTTCTCCTACTTTATTCTACCCAAGAAAATATTAATTAAAATATTCTAAAAATAAATCTCATTTTCTTAAACAAAATGACAGTGCTTTGCAAAACACGAGCATTTCCTTAGACATATAGTTAGTATTTTAAAAAAATTCTATTGTACCCATACTTCCTCCTACGCAATGAAAAGGAAAATGGTCGGAGAAATGGTCAGTAGGCATCGAGAAACTTCTGCGAAACCTGAGCTCCCGCTGAAAAATATTTAGTTTGTGATCTCTCATCCAGAGAGGAAATATATTTAACGCCACCCTGTCTAATTGTTGGATTATAGATTCTCACCCAGAGTGGAAGTATCTTTTCGTGTCCCCTGCGAGAACCTGAGTGCCGATTTTCAGCTTAAAAGTGGAATCTTTTCAAGAATCAATAATTATGTCTTTAAATGTATTAAATATTGTCTAATATATGTACTACTGTGTCCAAAAAGTAAGATCAATTTTCAATTTAAATTTCCCTGGGCTTATGGAATTTCAATTTTTTTTTTCATTTTTAGGTTGCTAGCACTGTTCTTGACATCTGTGCGAAATTTGACGTCAAAATATCTATTAGTGTTCGATTTATGCTTGGCTTTGTGAGACACTAAAACTGATTCCGGCGATTTTTGAAATGTTTGAATTAATTCAGAAAAGAACGTTGTTTGCGAAAAAAAAAAAATTTGCTTGCGGAAACGTATAGAATGTTGCAGAAGGAAGCATTCCTATAACGGAAATAAATGTTTGAAGTGGTATAAACAGAAGAAGAAGGTAGAGAACACGTTGAAGACGAAGAACCCTCTGGTCGACCATCAACCTCAACCGACGAAGCTCACGTCCAAAAAATTAAAGATTTGGTGCTTGCAAACCGTCGAATTACAATTAGAGACCTTGCTGATGATGTTGGAATTTAAAAAAAGTCTTGCAAAAGAAGTCTTAAAATTATATCAAGTCCATAATTGGAAATCTCAAAAATCATTACAATTAAATTAGTTTAAAAGAATAAACTAATTTAATTTTACATTAATTTATTGTAAAAAATTTTTCAAACATTCTTCTTTATTATTAAATCATTTATCAGGAGATAAAAATGAAATCTATTTATTAGCAAAAAAAAATAATAAATAAATAAACTTTTTTCAGCTTAATTCTTTCCAAGAAAATGTTACTAAAATATTGTAACAAATAAATCGCATTTTCATAAACATAAAGACGTTGCATTGCAAAACAAAAGTATTTTCTTTGACATATCGTAATTTTTTAAAACACACTATTATAACCATGCTTCCTCCTATGCACTGCAAGAACACCCCCTGTGGCTTTCACGAGAAATGGTTATTAGGATCGAAACTCATCCGAAAGGAATTACTGTGCAGTCTGCTATCCCGCTGAAAAATATTTAATTTGTAACATCTCATCCGAGAAGAAATATATTTAACGCAACTCTGCGTATTGTTGGATTATAGACTCTCACCCGGAGAGGAAGTATCTTTCGCGCCCCCTGTGTGTACCTGAGTATGGGGTTTTCGGCCTAGAAGTGGAATCCTTCTAGGAAACTGAAATTACACTCAAGTGCCAAAACATTATGACCACCCCTACATTTTGCAATGAACTCGCCTGGATGACGTGAAAGACACGTGATCAGGTGGAAGTGATATTAAACTGCTGCTGGAGAGTCTGAAGAATCATTCTTTTGCTTACTTCTGTGTGTGATGGGAAAGGCTGCGGATCTAAGCGACTTTGATAGAGGGCAGATTGTAATGGCTCGAAGGCTCTGAACAAGTATTTTTGAAACTGCACGACTCGCGGGTTCTTCGCGATCTACAGTTGTTAGTACTTATGCAAAGTGGATGAATGACGTGAAACCAGCAGTAGACGACATGGTGTTGGATGTCCACACGCTTTCAAAGAAAAAAGTCATCGGAGACTGTCTCGCATGGTGAAGCAAAACCGGAGCCAGACAGTGGCTCAGCTGACAGCCCAATACAATGCAGGGCCAAGTAGAATAGTATCGGAGCACACTGTTCAGCGGACACTGTTGGATATGGGGCTACGCAGCAAACGTCTCCCTCGTGTGCCTTTGCTGGACAAGCGTCATCGACAACTGCGCCTTCGCTGTTCCCGGGAACATCGTGACTGGTCCATGGATCAGTAGAGAGAGTTGCCTGGTCAGATGAATCACGTTTTGTCATTCATCACGCCGATGGCCGTGTCAGGATACGCCGTCTTCCAGGCGAACAGTTGCTCCTTCAATGTACAGTAGGTCATACACAGGCCGGTGGTGGTGGTATTATGCTTTCGGGGACGTTCTCTTGTGCGTCTCAGGGACACGTGGTTGTGGTAGAGCAGACCATGAATGCTACAGGGTATCTGAACATCACATTTGGGATGTCCTGGGACGGCAGCTCAGAGTTCAAAGACCACCAATTCGCAATATCTCGGATTTGTGTGACCGTTGCTTAAACATCTGGTACAATCTGTCTCCGGCCATCTACCAATGACTTGTGGCATCCATGCCAAGGCGGGTTGAATCTGTTTTGCGCGCCAAAGGTGGGTCAACTTGTTATTGACAGGTGGTCATAATGTTTTGGCTCTTGAGTGTATATGTCTTTTTTAGAAATTGTCTGTCATCAATTGCATGCATTTAATATTTGTGCATGTGTAAATAGAGCTGTGAGTTCTCTAACATGTGCCTCCAGTATCTCAACCCAACCACACCCAGTTATGATCTAGTTGCCTAACTGCACAGCACACTATATTGGATGATTTTTTAATAAATATAGTTTATCAAAATGAAGCTAAGCATGAATCTATGACTTAATGTATTACTTTTGCAATTAATCATATTAATGAGTTATGGTTTCCTTATTTTGAAAGAAAATGTTCAAAATTTTGAAAGAAATAAGCCTGATATCGAGTTAAAACAGTTTTACACTTTCGACTTAATTGCCATTAACGCCGGCAATTTCCCAGTTGTCTGTGTTCATTCTTTTAAATAAATGAACGCTTAGTTAAAAAGTAGATGGAACAAAACAATTCATTTTGTGTTTTTAATTAATATTCAAGCAGCCTGGCGATTGGTTAGAAGTAAAGAAAAAAAAATCAATGAAGAAATGGTAAAGGCTAAACGGTCATTAATTATGTAAGCAAGCATAAGATTAAAAACAAAAAACTTTTTTTTTAATTGTTTACGTGTTTTAATGGATTTCCAATGTTTTCAGTGAGAAATTTAATGCTCCGAAGAAGATCTAAAAACGAGCATAAATTTAATAATATTAATCTTAATTAAATGTTAGTTAGCATTAGAATATTAATTTATTTTCCGAGAACCTGGAGTTTTTGCCGATAAGTAAGCATGAAATATTCATTAGACATTTTTCTTGATGTAGTAATTAAAAAACTTGCTTTCAGTTAGTGCATAAATGATGGGCATTACAATAAAAAAATTCAATGTGTTTTATATCTCTTTTGTATTAAAAAAAACGTTGGTGCTGAAACTGACTTCAGAAAAAAATGTTGTAAAAAATCAGATTAAATTAATACGAAACAATGTTATTTAGTAAAAGCATTATTTTCGCTAAACTTAAATAAATACAAAATAAAATTAATCTGATCCAGCGAAAAAGAATGTGTATTCATTCTTTAAATCCATATGTGTGTGTGTGTTTGCTTAACATTACAAAATTTTTCTCTAAGAGATAATACAAAAGAAAGAAATTTAGGAAAAAAATTTTAATAATTAATAAGTATTAAATAAATACTTAAACTTTTGTAAACAAAGAAGAATTTTTTATCTACACATGCTTAAAAACAACCTAAGTTTTAGATTTTACAGAATAGAATTGTGTGGTTAGAGCATGATCCTGACTAATAGATTATAATTTTAAATTACATTATTCTTTTAAAACGAATTTCAATTGTTATTTTATCATATATAAACCATAATTGTAAATTCTAATAAAAGTTGGAATAGGGAATTACATAAGTTGATAATATAAATTATTTTATTCTTGAAATGATTCAATTTCTTAAGTCATTTTTGGTTTTGGTTTTGGTTGTATTTGAATCATTTTGTTAAGTTTTACGAAGAATAAATGGGATAAAATTGTAACAGAAATGAAAAAATAATTATTTGAATTAGCAACAGAACAAATAAAATTTTTTTCATTGAGTTCATTTGTTTAATTGTAGACCTTTACGTTTCCCCACGTCATTCGTCTTAATGAGGAAAGTTAAAAACATATTTACAAGCAATATAATACATATTACTAATTTTTCAAACATGATATTTGTTATATTTGTAAGTAGGTAGGTAGAATACATTTAGGACAAAAAAAAAGGTTCAGTTTTAGCCATATATGCGAAATATACGATATTTCCAAAACGGAATTTTTTTAAAAATCAGAGTTAATCCTTACAGATAAAAAATACATTGATTTAAAAATATTACTCCAATCTTTATAACAATCCATGAAGTGCTTTATAAAACATATTAAACACATTTCTAAAGTTATACAAATAATCAGTACATACTATAAAATCACATCAATGCAATTTATTCTTTGATTTTTCAAATATTTATTTAAAATTTCAGAAATATCATACAATTTTTTTTTCATTCTTTTTTTATCATTCAAATACTCCAATATTTTTTTAATTCGTTGGCAATTGGATTTTAAACCATTTTAAGTTTCTACGGGTCACAATTGGTGATTTGGAAGTCTGTTTACTTATTTTTTGTTTTGTCTAGTTAGTTAAAAAATTTTAAAATGCAACACCTTTTATACTACTGTCCCAATGAGACTATGACTATGTCCCAAAGAGTATATTTAAAGACTGTCTCAAAAGCAGATGCTACAAATTTAGACGTAGACAGTCTAATATGAAAAGCTGTGGGTTCCTTCTCAGTAGATTTAAAAATAATTAATGGTATAAGCTTTCAAAGGTGTGGCCATCATAGCTTCTTTTAGTAAACAGTAATTTTAGCAATAGTAGAAATTCTTTTAGTAAAATAGACGTATGATTTTTACAAATAACATTTATAATCAGTTTTGATAGTTGAAAAAAAAAAAATCATTTGCCTTTCAAAATTTTATTTATTTTTATTAATCAATTACAAAGTCAACTGATTGAAAAAGCAAATAACAGTCTGAAAATTATCACACAATTTCTCTTACACATAATAAAATATAATATACATCAAATTCATTCCCATTGAGAAGTTGTGCTATTTCAAAACTTTTTCGTATAAGTAATAATTCCACATTATAAGCATGAAAATTTGAAATTTTCTGGAATTACTAAAATTTACTTATAAAATTTTGTCTAAATCACAGCACTTTTATCAAGTTTACAAGAACTTAAGGTCGTATTACATGACCATGATCAATCTGTCACGGTTTAAAAAAAACAATAATTTCATATAAAACAAAATCAATAAACATTAATGGCCAGTAATAAGATACTTTCGTGAAAATACACGCTCTAGATGCAAAAATTTCTAAAACAGTCAACTATGAAATAAATTTCTTAATTTTAATTTAGTAATAACATGTTTTTTCCTCTTTTCTTTTGCAATTCCTTCTTTATTAAAATTTTTAGATTATTCATTACTATTTCTATTCTAACTTCACTTTCAAATAAAAGTGTTTAATTATTACATTTTATTGCGTTACATTATAACCATTATAAAGATATAATATATATATTTTGGAGTTAACCAATAGTGTAAGTTATTTTCAATTTATGTAAATGAAAATGTACCTTTTAATGATTGAATTACTTCATAATTTATAATCTAAGTAGTCTATATAGAAGATGCTATGTTTTTATACTATTTTTGACGATTTATGTTTTTGTAATATCCTGATCTGAGAAAGATTTAGGTATTAAAAATATGAGAATGTCTCTTAAATATTAAAAAAACAAAAACAAAAATATTGTTCTGTTTAGGTAACACAGGACAGCAAATTTCGATGAATCTTTTTTTTTCCCTGAGGTTAAAATTGTCATTAAATACTATATTGGGGTTGCTCAAGAAGAATAGAACAATAAAATTTGAAATTTGCTCCCATTCTAAGAAATTTGCAATTTACTGTTTTCGGTATGAAACAATGCGTTGACAAATGCAATACGTGTTTTCTCTATCATACGGGACACTTGGATTGTCTCCTGTGTATTTTCTCAGAATCATCATTGAAAATTGTACGACAGAAGTCTGCCAATATTGTATATATTTTTCCAGATTCTCTATTCTCATGATGTGCAGGTGAAAACACTAGCCATACTCATCGAGAGCATGGCTACAGTTTCTAAGAAAGAAGCACTGACACAATATATGTTATAATAAGTGCTACGGGTGCTTCAGAGTAATGTATATTTTCAACTAGAATGAAGTCTCTCAAAACATAACTTAAAGGAAATTTATTATTTTGTTATTAATTTTAACTGGTTTATAAGTTATGTAATGAAAATGCTTTATGCGAAAGCAAAATAAAAAAGACATCGATTATATCATGCAAATTATATTTGAGGCAAACTGGTCTTTTTACTAAGAAATAAATTATTTGGTAATATAAACTGAAATTCTAGTGCAAAGTGAACTGTTCTCGCTTCAACCAGTTTCACTATATGACATTCCACAACATGCCGGATGAACCATTTTACAGTAGTCAAAACAGTTATTCGTGCTATGTAAGCAATGAACATATCTGAGAGCCAGTGGCGAGATAATTGCAAAAGTATCCCGCTTGGAATTATCCAACGCGCGTTTCACTATAAGTGAATTGTATAGTAATATCATGGGGTTGGTATTCTTCAGTTTGCATATGTGTGTTCAAAATACATTTTATGAAATTCTATTTCTATTTTCGCTTCATATATTAATTATTTTTACTCCGTGAAGTACAGATTAACGTAAATGAAGCCAAATTTTTTTAAATTCAAAGTTAATTCTATAAATGATATTAATAGAATACGCTCAAATATTAGTGTGAAATGTTTTAACGATTCATTAAACAGTTATTTTTTATAGGATATTTTAATGAGACTATTTAAAACTGACTGTAAAAAAAATAGAGATAATTAATAAGCAGGATTTATAATGCAGTAACAAATGAGCAATATAAATTATTCATTAAGTGGGAAAAGACTAAAGGATGTTTAAACTATTTCAACGTCTAGACAATATAATGTATTTGAAAGAGCTTATTATATGTACGAAGGGCAAAGAATGTCGAAAATATTACATGATATCAATTAAGTTTACATCGTTTTATATAATTACTGTTTCTAGTAAAGCTGTTACAATTTTAAATTAACATAGTATTACGCACAAACGAATTACTTATAAAATTATTTAAGATTATTCATGTACACAGTGTCAAAGTTATGTACATAGAGTCATAAGGTAAGTAAAGATAATTTATATCCCTTTCTCGTCGGTTGCCTTTTAACTGTTTGCTCTTTCCTATCTTGCTCTTAAAGGTAGTTTGAGTAAAAGCCATTATACATTCATTTTGAATAGCAAGCTTTTAAAAAAATGTTTTAATCGCCAATTTAAACATTAAATGGACTTTAAATAGTATCTCAACATACAAGAGTTTATATACTTAATAGATAGAAACTTGTTATTTTATTGATAAATTGTGAGATTTTTGCGCAGAAACAGCATTGAATCACATTTAGTAAACTATTCACGTAACTAAAAATATTTCGTTTCTTCTAAATTCTTTCTTTATTGTTAGTATTAAAATGCCTACACCCAAGTTCCCTTAAGCAGTTGAAATTGCTTCTATGGAATTCATCACCGGCGTAAAAGATTAAGAACGTCATTGAAGGACTTTGTAAACAGTCACAATTTCCAGCCTCGACAACATTCAAAACACTGTCGAGAAACTGGTTCCACATGCATCTCAACGAGATGAGCCGGCCCGGAAATCACAATGGCTGGTGCTGTCTTCTCCCCAAAACCCTTGATTTGTAACATTTTGTTCTAAAACAGCTCCAAGTCCCTCCCTAAGCTAATAAAAATAAAGCCCATTGCAGAAGTTCCTAAGCATTCTAATTTACATGTGGAGGGCGAAACAGCAAAAGGTTCTTCAAGTCTCACCAAAAAGGTACTTAAAATGCAAATGATTTATTTGTTGCATAATAAAGCCATTAGGATCGCCGACAGATTGTCTAATGAGCGATCTTAAAGGCTTATTATAGAAACTGCATTAAATAGAGCCCGAGATCTGATAGTTCGAAATGGTTTGATTTATGCCCAGGATTTACGGACCGATGCTCGCCAGCCGCTGATTGCATCACGCCATTCGCTTTTGGTGGTTAAAAGACCTGTTATTGGTTCTTTTTATAGTGCTTTGGAATGGATTGCAACGGCTTTCGGCAAGAGGTTCCCCATGTAGTCGCGGGTATGAAGTATTTTACGATGACAGCGACATCTCGGCGACCAGGTACAGGAATAGCGCTCCATTTCTATTGGAGGATTTCGTATGTCATCATAACAAGCCTAAATAGTTAGCAGTTTGATCAATACGATTTAATAGTACATATAAGTGCTAACAATTTGAAAAAAAATCACGTTTAATATACGATTATCTTTTATATTAAAACAGCAAACTGTTAATGATTATGTTCTTTCTACTTAGCATTCTAAACCATTTTTAAAATCTAGATCATTGAAACCAAACGTTTATCACTTGTGTTTATTGTTTTTCTTATAAAATTTAGTTAAATTAATTAATTAATAAAATTTAGTTATTCCTAAAAGAATGAATCAATGCAATTACTGACCGTTTGCGTTAAGATTTTTTAAAATTTGCTTTAAGAAGAAAACATGTTTGTAAAAAAATACTTGTTTTAAAAAAAAAAAAAAAAAAAAAATACTCTACTTTCATAAAAAAAAAAAAATGTTACAAATTATATTTATAATAAGAACATGTTTCCCATCAGATTTCTTACAATTGCTTAATATAAAAATTTTTGAGAAAATGAGATTAATTTTAAAAGTACATAATGGAAATGTTCATACAGAAAAGAAAATACTTTAATACTTTTTTAAATAGATCAATATTACTTAAAAGATTGTAGGTAATAGATTCACATAAATAAAATCATCTTTAATTTTGTAAATTCAGATAACAACATACGTACTTTTGTGAAAATTCCTTCACCCCACAAAATACCAAGAATTCCTGAAAATTTAAACCGGTTGTATTATAGTTTTGTACAGATATTATATTCAGTATTTATTGATATATAGAAAAGCAATGTTGCACGTAATATAGTTTGGCTGTCTTATATTACTGCACATTTATATTGAAAGTATGATCCTGGATATTTTTATGTTTCAATGGTGAACTATATTTACAAATATGTACTGTATTCTTCAAAATGAATTCTAACACTTAGCTACCCATTACAACTATTTTAATTTAACATAAACACATTTTTGTATCACAAACATGTTCGTTTACTATTCAGTATTCAAAGTTTCTCTACCATCTTTCCAGCAGTCTGCAATGTACTTAATTACGATTGAAAATTTACATGATCCTGGATATTTATAAGTTACAATAATAATTCCAACTATATTTGCAAACATGTACTTTATTCTCCAAAATGAATTCTTATACTTAGCTACCCATTCCAACTATTTCAATTTGACAGAAACACATCATTGTATCACAAACACGATCGTTTATAATTCAGTATTCAAAGTTTCTCCTCTATCTTTCGAGCAGCCAGCAATGCACTTAACACCCTGCAGTGTAACAAGCCCAAATCCCTACTCAGTTTCTTCACAGGGTTGTTATTAGGATACTTAAAACAACTTTTCTTGACGCCTCACTTGGTTCGTTCCTGCCTTAATCGACAGGCAAAGTCACCAACACTCCCAAAGATCCCTGGCTTAATCCCTCTATCAATGGGTGCGGCGTTCGGGTGCGATGATCCATGGTTTTTAAAAGAACTCGTCAACCGTCCGTGTATGCACAGAGATGATTGGTGCTTGCTATTTCCCCCTCACACCTTCATTTCAGCAGATGTCCGATTCTACATCATTACCGGTGTATAATTAAGTTGATCCGGTGTTTACGGGAAAGCGATTTGCACTTTTCCGGCTTTAATTAACGTCGCTCAGTTTTGATATTAAATGTCTTGTTAGGGAAGAACAATTATATGCTGAGTAATGATGATGATGGTGATTGCGTTGATGGTGGGCACGGGGAGACGTTAATTTTGCTGAGTGAACTGCGCTGGCAAAAGCACTTCTCAGTGGAGAAAACTGAACTTCCATAGTTGCCAGCAGTATTTCACTCAGTAGGCATCAATCAGTTCAAGCAAATTGTAATGAAAGATATTAATAATGAGAAATAAATCCAAAGTCATAATGACTGTGAAAAACTCTATAAAAAACTATATCTATAAAAAACTGAGTTCATAGACATTTATTAAGTTGATAGATTTTGAAATGAAAAAATCTTCTAGCATGATCTGTTTGCAAATAAAAAGTTAAATTTATAAAATATAGTTCTGAAATTATTTCCGCAGAAACTGAACTTCTGCAGTTGCCAGCAGTATTTCATTCAGTAGATATTAAACACATTTTGTTAATGGAGATTTATGATGAGAAGTAAAACTACAGTCGTAATGATTGAGATAATATTTATAAAAAAATGTGTTCATCGATATTTATTAAATTGGTAGATTTTGAAACGAAAAAAAAATCTTCTAACATGATGTGATTGCAAATAAAAAGTTAAATTGTTAAAACTTCATTAAAAAACTTAAATAAAATTTAAGTTTATATTTCACTTTCAATAAACACCAAACTAACTAAGTCCCTGGTACTACAGCCCACAGTGGGGCAAGACCGTCTGTCTACTGGCATACCTCGAGAACAAAGAATTATTCAAGTTTTAATTTCACAAAAAAAAAGTAAAAACTCAATTTTTTATGAGCCAATATAGATAAAACTGAGTAAATTATATTTTTCCTTTACAGAAATATGGACAATATAAAGAATTAATAAAATTTTTCTTACCTAGTCATAGTATAAATTCGAATTTATCGAATCTTTTAATCGTAAATAAATAATCCTAATAAATTCTGATTTTATAAGAATTAACTGAATGTTCATTATGTTTGTATTGTCATTGAATATAATTGTTTGTATATAAATTATTATCATTATTGTTGAAATCAACCCTAAATTGAATTTTTGTCAAATAGTAATCTTTGATTATAATTTTCCAAACTTTTATTTAAAATAATGCCTATACTATACACGAATTTTATAATACATGTAGAATCTTTATATTAAAAAAGCATTGCTTGATTAAATTTTAGGAGAAACATAACCAGAACATTTTTCTTTAATTGTAAAATAAAATGGGTATGAAGGTTTATAGCAACCTTGCTAGAGAAAGCTTTTGGACACTTTTACAGTATGATGATTATGTATCAGTTCATGAAAAAAATTATTTTAATGAAAAATATTTGCTATCAAATTAACTGCAAATTAAGTTGCATTATTTTCCGAAACCGTGGTATTTACGGATTCAAAAACATATAATTTAGAGAAGACTTTATACCGAAACTCTTTCAATAACAAATATTTTTCAAAGATAAACTTCAAACACAAAATTGTTCTTATAAAAACAATATGAAACACACATCACCCTCGAGCACCTGAAACCAATAAATTCAGATAACACACACAAAAACAAAAGCATCTCATAGAACTTTCAAAAGTCATGGAACGATTTATATAAATCTAGCGAGTAAACGTATGCCACTTTTACAGTATGACAATTATTTATCACTTAATGAAAAACATTATTATAATTTAAAAGTTTGGCTGTCAAATTAAATATAATTTATGATGCATAATGTACCGAAACCGAGATATTTACAGATTCAGAAACATATAGTTTTAAAGAAGAAATTTTATACCGAAACTCTTTCAAGTTAAACGAAGATTCTTCAAAGGTAAACTTCAAACACAAAATTGTTCTCGGAAAACAATATGAAACACACATCACGCTCGAGCACCTGAAACCAATACACTCAGATAACACACACACCAAAAAAAAAGAAAATAATAAAAGCAAATCATAGCACTTTTAAAAGTCCTTTTCGCGCCAAATCCGTTAACAATTGAGTAACGCGCCGTGTTTTCTCGAGAAAGCTGCTAATGTTTCAAATCTTGGCGTCACCTTCGAGACGCGAAATGTCGTCCACGCACAAATGGCATAAATCTGGCGCGAAAAAAAGGACATTTTATCGTCCGCCAACCACATAAGCGGATTAAGGAAGAAAGATGTCGAAGCTTTGGTTGCGTTCCCGGACCTAATCTGGAAAGATTATTTTAGAGCAGCAGGAGAAGAATGTTTGGTGGCGGAAAACCTTATATGCTGTTCCAGAATCGGGACTGATCGAGCGGAAATTCTAAGAATGGTTCTTGGCAGAGAAAAGAATTTACCAATCCTCGGATCCTCAAGAAATTTATTTATTTGTTTACTTATTTTTTTTTTACTTTAAAAAGAATGTAGTTCGAAGTTTCCATTGTTTAATATTCTGCGACGCACAATAACTTTTTTTTAATTCTGTTGAAATCCACGAGATTAAGTAACGCATAAAAATGATTTAAATTATATTGAACGCTGAAGAAACCCAAATTCGATTTTTTTTGTAGATCATTTTTTTATATTTGAATTTTGTCTCATAATAAAGATTAAACGGTTAAGTGATTTTAGTTTAATTGCTAGCTAAACAATTATATTGGGTTTATCAATAATTTTTAAAACTTTAGAAATTGTAATACAATTTGTAAATTAATTTATTTTAAAATAATAAAGTTGGAATTTATTATAAATGTTGGATTAGTGAGCAAATAGGCTATTTTTTTCGATAGGAGTAACAAAAAGGCGAAAGATAAAATTCATATTGAAAGAGATTAGATTACATAAAATAAAATTACTGATATTGAGTAGACAATCATTTAAAAAATATATTTCTTTTAACGATATGAGAATTTAAGAGAATTTCTATTATGAGAATTCAATTGAATTTTTAATTTATAAGTAAGTCACAGCAATATTTCCTCATTTACAAGATTTTAAAGTCGAAACTGTGTATTATATTTAAAGCTATTTAATTAATTTTGTGTTTACAAATAGATGAATTAACCTATAACTCATTATGACAATATTTGAAGTAATTATCAATAAGTGGTAAATAAACTGATACTTGAATTGACAGTATTTAATTATCAATAAAAACCTTCGTTTCTTTTGAGTTTTAAAATCCTATATTGTCAAAATTTTATTGTTTTGGATTTATATCGAATTTTATAATCAATGATAAATCTTTAAAGTTGAGATTTCTTTTAAAACCTTACTTATACCAATCAAAAGAAATTTTTAATAATATTTATCTTTTTTATTTTTAGAAAATCGTTTGCTTTTAAAAGATTGGCTATAATTTTGTACTTCTTAGTTTTCAAAAGAAGCACATAAAAATGTGCGTGTATTCAATATTTTTGTTAAATGAGCACAATTAATAAAATACTTTATAAGAAAAGATGATGGCACAAAAATGGTTCAAAATTAACTAAAATATATGCTGGCACTGCTTAAATATTGTTAAAAAATGCGTTTTTAGTTTATTTTACATTAAACAATAGTTATTCATACTTTTCTCACAGTTCTTTCGCCAACTTTTCCACTTAAAATTATTTAAAGATAATCAGCCATTTTATCTAGCTTTTGAAGATGACTTACTACAGTTGCAAAGTAGAGTTATCAGCCCTCCCACTCCAATTATATTACTAACCTTCACTTTGTTGACAGACAGACAACTTTTACATTATTTCCTTCTTCACATCATCAAATTTTCACCAAGTCTACATGACATTCAATCTCTGTTATTCTATACAGCACATTTCCTCACTGAGACAATCAGGGTGTTTCTTCTATTCACAATTTATGAATTTTGAAGAAATTTCTTTTTCAGGCAATACATTTATTTTTATAGCCTTGTTCTTTTTTTTTGTCTCCTCCAAATAGTACATAATAGGAGAATGCCATTGGACGCCAAGAAAAATGAACACCATTCGTCTTTCTTCCTCGTTAGAAAAAGACTTTTTGTTTGCATTTTTTTTTTTTTTTTTTTCTTTTCAATGGACTAGTCTTTTTTTTTCTTTTGAAGTGATTCTACTTTTTCAAGAGATTTGAGTATTTGCAAAAAAGAAAAATATATGTAAAGCAATAGAAAAACGTGAAAAAAAGAGCTATCAAGCTTACTGAGTTCGCTTAGTACATTAATTACCACGTAATATGTAAATATTATTAATTTTTTCTTCATCAGAAACCACCTAAGAAATAAATTTAAAAAAAAAATAAAAATAAGAATAGGAAGAAATATTGAAATTTTCATAGATAATTATCTGTCAAATACTCCTGCATTTTAAAAAAAAAATCTCTTTTTGACTCAAATATTACTCTATTATATGTAGAAATAGCGAATATTAACAATATTAATTAATTAAAAACTAAAATTAAAAATTAATGGTGCAATTTAGAGGCCTACCACCCTGCACCCTGGGCAACGTTCCATACGGCTAAATGGTCTACAGTTTTCGGCATGATAACTCGGTTAGCCTGTATGTATTGAAATAGAATGCTGGTTGCTTGCTTCAATCAAAAAGAACTGATCTAATGAACATCTACATCGCATTGGAATTTTCGAACAACCAATATGCCCCTTCTATCTGCCTCTACTTCCGGCGAGAAACTGGCAAAGCTAAAGAACCCTTTTAAGGAAATGACTTCGCTCAACTTTGTTGAACTTTTTGTGTATATTTTCTTTTTCTTTTTTATTCTGTATTCTCCCCCTTTTTGAATTGCCTTGACAATAGAAATGAAAAAAATAATTTAAATGCAAAGGGTTTTGAATCGAACTTCGAAAGATTCTGAAATCAAAATTTCATTATCTCAGATTAAGTGTTAATTGGTAGTCTTTGATTAATGTATATTTACTTTTTAATATATTAATGTATTTTCTCTTTTATTGTTTAACTATAATGGATTTTTTTTATATATATTCTACCGTACCCACCCAAACCTTGTAATTACATATTCCCTTCGGGTCTCCTTTATTCAAAATATATTCAGAAGTGTTACGAGCCCCCTTTCTCCTTATTTTATCTGATTTTCATTATTTTTTCCCCCTTATTTTATCTGATTCCGTTTTTTTTTTTCAACCTTCATTGCATGTTTACATAAATTCACCCACATTAATCCAAAATAAAGGGGCATCTCGCGCTAGACAAGTGATGTGGTGTGCTGTAGTAATTGAAGTTGTTCAAAGGAGAAGCTCATTCATTATACATCAGGTCATGGAACCTAACACAAAAAATTTGTTATATAAAGCATCGTTATCGACTGTTGTAAACGATCGCTAAAAACATCGTTAGCGATTGTTATAAAACCATCGTTAAAACATCGTTATTTTTCCTATAAAAACATATAAAAACATCGTTTAAAGATGTCTTTTTATTCCCTGCAGAAAATCGCATGCATATGCATATCAATACTTGAACCTTTGATAATTTGTTTACTTTATATTCGTAGTTATTCTAGTAATTTGCAGTTATAGGCAAAATATTTGCCTAATATAGAGGTTAAAAAAAATTATTGAATATTATCGTTTTTAATTCTATGTCTCAAAAGTATGACATGTTTGAAAATATTTTTAAAGAATATATATATTTTATATATTTTATGTTTATCACTTTAGATATTAACCATATGCACTAATACAGTCTAGGTTAATTTTGACTTTCGTGCTCTTCATTTTTCTGACAGCTTCTACTAAAGATATTATTAAAGTAAACGAGAAAAATTGATCATAGAACCTCAATATTTCCATTCGTTTTATTAAAATAATTGTTTTTGATACATAACAGTTATGAACGCATTGCGCAAGAGTGTCATATCATCCAGTCTTATGGGATTAAAAATGTTAGTATTAAAATTATAGAAGATTTAAAGTACACATAATTATTCATAATGTCTATCAAAGGATCAAGTGTTATGAGTAAAATTATGTAATTTGAAATGAAATATTTATTTAGTATGTAGTACATAATGATTACAAAGTTAAATAACTTCAAAATTTATTTACGAATCTGTTCATTCAATAAATCTCTCTCATAGATTTACTATTGTGACATAATATGTACGCTCTAATTCAATATTAGTGTAATTATTTATCTCACAAAAATATTTTTATCTTATGAAATTAAAAGTTCTTTAGAAAAGTATGTTTACTCAGAAACATTTTTATAAAATAATATACAATATCTAATATAATTTCCAGTAATTCCTCCATTTTTCTAAAATGAAAAATCTTATGATCTTTACGTAGTGGTAAATTATTCTTTGAAGATTTATCCATAAATATCTCTTAGTAATTTACCAGGCATTTATAGAATAAATTTTATTTCGAAAAAAGTAAATTACCGAAAGAATCCAAGAAAAATCTCAACAACAATTCCGTAGAAAGTGACAGAGAACTCCGTCGTCACCATTTCGGCCCAGACAAGTCTCATGCCACTATTGATTTTTCTTTTTTCGGTGCTGCACTGTTTCATTTCCGACATTAATCTCCTCCTGCAGATGATAACTCTCGGAACGATTGTTTCTCTCTTTCTCTGAAGGAAATGAATTAAGATATAACTACACATGGTGCCGCATTCAATGAAAGTCTATTGAACATGTATAGATATTGAAACTTCTGATAGTCGATTTGTTCAAATTATTTTAATTGAACACCTATGCAATTGTGTCTATAAAGCATTCTAATAATGAAAGTTCTTACTTAATTTATTTGATTTCATTTTGATGCTATGATATTATTTCTAGTTCATGAAAGACATTTGGAAGGGAATGAATTAAGATATAACTACACATGGTGCCGCATTCAATGAAAGTCTATTGAACATGTATAGATATTGAAACTTCTGATAGTCGATTTGTTCAAATTATTTTAATTGAACACCTATGCAATTGTGTCTATAAAGCATTCTAATAATGAAAGTGCCTTACTTAATTTATTTTGATTTCATTTTGATGCTATTATATTATTTGTAGTCTATGTTGAAAGATATTTGAAGGGGAATGAATTAAGATATAACTACACATGGTGCATAAAGCATATATACTTGAAAATATATAATTGAAGCATTAATAATTGAAAGCATATATACTTGTGTCTACAAAGCATTCTAATCATGAACGTTTTGTTACTTGATTTTTTTTTTTCATTTTGATGTTATGATATATATCTAGCCCATGAAAAACAATTGATAGATGACGAATTAGTTTACAGACATGTTACCTGCATTCACCCAGTGTAAATGTATCTACCATTAGCACTTCATTTTTTGTAATTGTAAATAGAATTGCATAATGAAATAATTAAGGAGAAAAGATAAAAGCTAACAGTAAAAAGAAATTGACAATGTCAAGATAAAATGCTTAGAAATCTTACAAGTTTCGCATGAATTAAACAAATCTAAGAGCTTCAAACAACCAAATAAAATTAATGTAGCTAATCTTAAAATGGATACAAAATTGACTTTTATAAATATGTTATCTAAATTATAAATAAAATATACTATCTATATTAGATTTGATGTATCGCCTACTTTTTGGAAAATGTGCCAACTTAAATAGAGATCCAAGCAAAATAACTAAAATATTTTCAGTAAGTTCAAATAAAAAAGGTGAAAAATAACTTAAAAACGAAACATAGCTAATATGTATTATCTACATAGAATCATCAGTTAACGTTCTGGAAAATGAAAAATGATTCTATCATTAAAAAGGTATATATTTTATAAATGTGAAAACCAGATGATTTATCAGAATTTTAGCATCATCTTTCATTAAATTTTCAATTCGTTTGTTTTTGTTTTCAAATTAGAATTACTTTACTTTAAAATCCGTACAAAAATAAATAAATTCTCCATAAATACAAAAAAAAAAAAAAAATTGGAAAATTTCGTTAAAAAGTATAAAACAGATTTGTGGGTAGAAGGTATTCAAATAGAAATATGGATACATTAAAATATTAACAAAAGTTTGATTATCCATTCAAAACTTCTACATAAAGCATTAAAGCATAAAGTATCGTAATGGAAATGCAAAGAAATGTGAATAGCAATTCTGTATAGGTGTTCAAAGTTTCTGTATTAGTTGGAAGCTTACGTATATTGTATAACCTTTGTATTATATAACACAAGTAATAAATGAAAATTAATAATAAAACTGACAATTTGCAGTGCGATTTACCTTGAACTGAGCTGTGTGATATATTTCCTGCAATACATCTTTCTTTGCAAAAACTAAAATATGAAAGAATGGTTTTAACTAATTCAGGCGTATTACTTGGTCAACGTAATCAACGCTTATATGCTTTATAGCGTTATAGTAATATAGTTTGTCAGCCACTAAGTTGATGAATACTTAATGTTATGCAACATACATTAATTTATAAGCAGTACAGCGGTGTTTACCTCGTATGTCATGCGTTTCCCTTATATCATGCCAAGTCACGTAACCCTTAAATGCACCTCATAATTTAATAACCATATATAGTTATACCATGCTTGCACTTCTCATTAATGATAATTTAGTTTAAATGCTCATTTAAGGATAAATTTACAATCTGATTAAAGTGGCAGTTACACAATGTTACAAAAATTATTAGCCTTGTTAAATGATTTGTTAGATTGAAGGCGTGGTAACATTAATAAAATTATATTTTCAGTACAATCTTGATATTCGTTCATTAAGAAATCAAACTCTTTTAAATAAGGAAATTTAGTGGTGCACATTTCTATAAAACATCTAAAAACTTTCTCACAGAATATATATATTACGTTTACTTTTTCACGCTAAAAACTAAAGGAAATGTCAAATAAAAAATAAATTAGAAACAAATACTATAATAAATAGCATTTAAAAGTTTAATTAATCATACTTTCGGCCCCAATGGTTCTTGGCATATTTAATTAAAGATTAATAAAACTTCAATTATATAAAAAGTAACACGTTTTCCTTTTAACACAATCTATAAAAATTACATATAAGAATCATACATTAACAATTCACATGTGATAAAAAGAAAATTACTCTTTAATAAAGTTCTTAAAATCAATAATAATAAAATTGTAATTGGAAGACATAAAAACTTGATATGTGAAACATAAAAATATTATTTGAATTAGAAAAAATGAGAGGGAAGAAATAAATTAATAGAATTTTTTTCCGTATGGAAGTTTAAAATAAAAATTCAAATTACTCTTATTAACATTTTCAGCAATTTGAGTTGTGCTTGATAACAAAGATTACGATGAATTTATTTGTTAATCAGCGTACAATTTTTGAATCTATAAATATATTAAACAAATAAATTTTCTGACTTTTTTAATTTCTTGAATCCAAAATTATTTCAGTACAGAACCTTTAAAGAAACATAGTCAATAGAAATTACATTCTTTTTTTTTAATTTAAATAAATTTTAATTAAACAAGTTGAATTGATCATCTGCATATGAAACAAACGCGATGAACTTTATCCATAGGTATTAAAAAGTTAATACACAAGCTAATTATTATTTTCTATTTTAGTTGCTTGATAAATAATTTAAAGAAAATAATTTATATTCAGTTTCAGAGATAAATAGAATTCAAATATTTTTTCTGAAACTTGGATGAATATAAAATGAGCCAAAAGGGAAATATGTCTATCTCAATAAACAGATTAAATTGCAAAATTCTCACAGACACTATAAGAACATTAAAAACTGCATATATCTTTAAAATCCCATACTAATTTAAAACTTACACTGCTTGTTATTTCTAAAAGGAGCTACATGACATCCGATATTTCCAAACTTCCAAAATTTTTATTAAACAAAGACAAAATTTAGAATGTGGAATGTTCTGGGAAATAATTCCTGGAGACATGCAAGACAAGTTTATGTAGCACAATGTATGAGTGTTGATGTGGAAATTTAGTACAATTCTTCCTTTCACATAATGCACCCTATAACAAAATGCACCCATCATAACACTTTCAGTGACAAATGACAGGCCACATTTCTTCTTCAATTCTTTCCAAAACATAAAAAAAAAATCAACTTTTATGTGATCTGAAATTACGAGAACAAATTATGCAAGAGCAAAAATATATCGAAAACAAATACAATCCTATCAAAATCATTCTGAAATTGCTAAACCAATCTTTTTCATGGTAAAAATCAAACTCAATCAAAATATATATTTAACATTATCTGTTGGAATAATCTTTAAGAAATTTATAGATAACATTTTAATACTTATAACGCTCAAATAAGAAATATTTCGTGTATTGTTGACATATTGAACAGATTTTAAATCATCAATTACAAAGAATAACTTTACTTCAATAAATGCAACTTAAACTAATCATCAGGTGATATAGATGAAGGAAAAAATGCAATATGACATATTCAAACGAAGTCTATTGATAATGAAAGAAATAAGATTTGATGGACAATGTAATAGATTTCAGTACTGAAGCAACTCGGTTCGAAATCTGTTAAAAAAAAGCCAAGTAAATACCGAGTTGTGCACGAATATCTATGGTGAGCATAGTCATAATAAATCCCGTTGAAGACTGTTTAGAATGTGGAGTCTTCTGGAAGCAATTCCTGGGTCTCCCTCGACAAGTTTATATAGCTCAATTCATGTGTCTTGGCGTGTAATTTGGCACACTCCCTCTTCTCACATAGTGCACACTAGATAACACTTTCAGTAACGAATGGTGTGACTAATCATGGCCTTAGTGAACATTAGGAATAAAAAAATATGTAAGTGTTTGATATAATCATTCTGTTAATGTACTGAAATGCAGTTATGTTTCATTTAATTCAAACTCGTTGTATATAAAACCTATCGAAAAGTTTAAATTTCATTCTACAAAATAATGTATAATTTTGCTTTTGGAATTTTAAATTAATATGATTTAATTTATTAAAAAGTAATATTTTCAAAATGTATTAAATATTATAGATGTTGTCTAAAGATAATGTCAATTAACGAAAAAACGGATTTATTAATTTTAGATAAAGAAGGCCCAGAAAACTATTTGATGCGAAACTACTATAAAGAAAGAATTTGAAAATAGATTTTTCGAGTTTAAAAGATTTGCCAAAGTTTCCTTTATTTAAACAGTAATGAAATTGAGTTAACAGACTACAGCGATTTTTTCTTGTTATTTTGGGAACAATCCCAGATTTAAATAAAAATAAATTATAAAATTTAACCAAGAATAATAAATATTTAACCCTCAATAAAATTAATAGTTCTTAATCTTTTAGGTTTGATATAATCTTGGTATTTTCCTGCAAAATAAAGGCTAATATAATATAAAAAAGACGTATTAAAACAAATCATCTTTCTTTCACCGAACATTTATCCTGTTTGAATTTTTCTTTCAGAAAACAAATTATCATAGATAGCTCAAAAACAAAATGTAAACCAAATATATTCTAGTTTAATAATATACGATCCAATTTATCCAGAGCGTTTCTCAAACAAATAAAATTTCAACGAAGCTTTAACCACTGGAATAACAAAATATAATAAATATAAAAGTAAAGATCAATACAATCTTATTAAACTTCCTTTTTAAAATAAATTTTATAAAATTAGAACTTTAAACTGAAATAAAATAATTCTAAATTAATAAGAAAATTTACGATCTTATTGTGGGTGCAAATTATACCCAAATTTAAAGAAAGAGAAAAACAAACTATTAATACATTATTTTATATCACATATCCCCCAAGTTAAAATATACATGATGTTGTGGCAATACTGTATAATTTGTTCTGGCCGAGAATCCTCTTTTGGAATACAAAAAAAGCTTCTTAAAGAACTGTATTAATGCGATACACGGTTATCGAGAAAGTGCAAAGAAAAAGTTTAACGTCAGCAGACGGTGTACGGAAATTAGCTTAACGGAAATCATGTAAAACTGCAGAATGGAGGAAAAACAATATGATTTAAGAAAATAAAAATAAAAATTTGGCACTTTGGCTTACGAAAGGAGAACAGTTTAAATATAGATCAACAATAGATGCATATCAGAACAGTCGTCATTGGGTTCGTGTTACTTGGAAATGATGTATAGTATTTCATTCGTGAATATTCCGATGCTTTTCTGATATGTGTTGTCTGAAAATTTTTACCCTTGTTCAGCGTAATGGCAATGCGCTACTTACTTTTATATATATATATATATATATATATATATATATATATATATTGCTGAGTAAAGTAAAGAAAACTGAATGTATCTCCGTTAAATAAATAATAGCTGTATTTACCGTCGTTTTATTTGGTCTTGGAAGCCAATTAAGATCCCACCTGATTAAAGAAGAACGAAAATTTTACTGTAAATAACTCTGATAAGACCAGTATTTTATACATATTCGTCTGAAACATGGTCACTAACAGGAAGAGAAGAGAAAATGTTGAGAATCTTTTGAAAGAAAAGTACTACGAACTATTTTTGGTGGTATCAATGGCAATGGAAATTGGCAAAGAAGATACAATCTTGAACTTACAAACTTTTAGAGATATTGACATTCTAAATTTTATTAAACTGAACAGAACGAGATGGACCGGTCATCTCATGAGAATGGAAAGTGATAGAGCTGCTTTGAAAGTTTTCAATGCAATCCCTTTTGGACAACGACCAAGGAGAAGACCGAAAAAGAGTTGGGTCGACTGTTTAGACTCTGATTTGAATGTTACTAAGATCAAAAACTGGAGGTCCACGGCCAAAGGAGAACAGTATGGCTGTATCTTTTAAACAAGGCCAAGGCCCACAACGGGCTGTCGAGTCAGTTATGGTGATACCGTCGTTTGCTTTAATATTTAATGTAGGAATCTTAAATTCAAAGAAAATATATTTCTATATCTGTTTAATTATATTTCAAAACGCTCATATGTTTCTGATTGTAGGTTAATATTGCTAATAGATATTTTATGGATTATCAAATAATAAAGTTTCTTTGAATTGTTCAATTTGTTATGATCTTTAACTCTTACATGTAGAAATCGAAATTTTTTACATTATGCATTAAAAATAGTGGCTCACATGCTGATAAGAAGACTGAGTTTTAATGTCATAACATGTGCATTAGTATAATCTTATAACAAATCTTGTTAAAACTTTGAAGTTCCCCTGAAAATTCTTCTTTGCTGACACATAAAATCTCAAAATTTTATTTGTTATAGTTATCACCTGGAATGACTAAGCTTTTGGATCTTTTCGTGACAAGTTTAATGCAATATTATTATTTGAAATTCCAGTACACATTTCGTAGAAATATTATTGATCTTGACAAAATTCATCCGCGCTGATATCAGGAAAAGTTGCTTCTACTTTTTCAAAGCTTATTGCAAGAATCAGTAATATACGTATATCTATCTATGAGGACGGAGGTGACTACACAGAAAAAAAGAGGACTCAATGGGCTGAACAGCAAGTGACGTTTTTATGAACCTTCTTTGTATTGTAGATGACGGTATGGGTTTGTAAAAATTATATTTTTTCGAAAACTTTTTTTCGGGAGGCAAAACACTGGAGTGGCTCAATGCGCTACTGAAGCTGGGGAGTTTGGATTGCTAAGACAAAAATAAAGACATAATGTTTTTCAACATACTTTATTTTACTTACATTTTTAAATTTTGCTGTCAATTTTTTCAAAATTTTTATTTTAGATAAGAATTTAACTTTATTTTTTAATTTTTACAATTGAATATTTCATCAAATTTTTTTCTTCGTAATATGCATTTCATTTACTAATACATTTTTTTTTTCAATTTGAATATTTGCTATCGAAAATGTATTACATTTACAAAATTTATTACACCAAATTATTATCTTTCTCAGGTGTTATATATAAGTATGTTTGATAATTATAACATTCAGTTATATATACACAGGAGTAAAAATAATCAACTGCTTTTTCTAGAATGCATTTTTTTATATTTCAACACAATAACAATTATATGATCAATGTTATTAAATGCTATAACATTAGGCTAAAATATTGCTTTGACATGCGAAAATAATACATATAAATTTCAGCAAGGAATTGTAAAATATAAATTTACAAGTGTCTCTTAATTATTAACTTACAATTTTATTTATTTTTTTCTCATAATTTTCAGTCATTATTATTTCCAAAACAATTGTTATTTTCGACAAAAAATTCTAATTTAATCTATGCACATATCACTGAAATATATTAATAAAATAACTCATACATATTAAACAACAATTTCTTTGTTCCAAAACATAAATACTTCCATTGATATTGAAATTATAATGCTTATCTCTTTATTGGAAATCATTATAAATCCCGATTTTTTTTTAATTATCATAATTTCATTTGTATTAATTTAGAAACTAAAATATTTATTTGTTATGCAAACAACTTACTTTCAATAAAACTTATATGTATATTTTTATAAGAATATTAGAAACACATACCACAACTCTACACATAAAAATTACTAGACGTAACCTAAAGAAAATATTCCGAACCTTTTATATAATTACATTACAAATTTATTACAATTAACCAATTAGTTTCTTTACATTTAATGTTCATTTCAAGTTTAAAAATGGGAGAGATTACAGAGATAGTTCCTTTTTTAACAACATAAATGTACTTTAATTCTTATAATACAAATACTATGAAAACGCAAAAAAAAAAAAAAAAAAAAAAAACATTTTTTTTTTACATAGACAATTGAAATTTCTTTCTACTCATATCGAGTTCTTTTTTTTTAATTATGTATTCAATTTAAATAAAAATATTTTCCATCGTCCTATTTGTAAAGTTCATATTTGTTTCTATCACTTAAAAACATTTTTTTCCTGTTGTAACTTCTTATTGATATATATCACGATTTTTAACAAGCAAATTCAAACATGTAGAAATGATCGCTGCTTAGACAATGACTTCGTAAAACAAAATATTTAAATTGGTGTTAATTTTATAATGAATGTCATATACATACAGATTTAATTTATTAACCATAAATAGTTATATTTTATTTTCAAAATATAACTATCCATTTTATTGACCAAATTTTAAATTTTATCTACATTTTATTTCCTTTCATCCACAAAGTCTCAAATTACACAATTAACTATCTGTCTAATTTTTTAATATTCAATAATATTTTTAAATAAATTTAAGAAAATTTCCAAATTAGCTATTAAAACGTTCGACAATGTGCTTTTATGCATATTATATCATTTCTTTATTGAAAGAAAATAATTTTATATGACAATTACTTTAAAACCAAAAAACTTTTTTTGTTTTTCTTGTAAAAAGGTATTTTGTACTATATATTTGACTTGCATATATTTGACAAAAATTCAAATCATTTTATTTTTAAAGATTTAATTTAATGCATATAAATCCTGAATAAAATTTTCAGAAAGGTTTTTACACAATACTAGCATGTTATTTTAGAAACGACCCCATAAAATTTTAATTTTTCGTATAATTACAATTGCAATCCGAAATTAATATTTCTGAGCTACACATTTTATCTATAACATTTAATACAAATATATGTTAAAATCTTTAAAATATTTTTTTAACTCATAAATCAAATAAATTTGTTTTTGCATAGTCTTTCATTAAAAAATCATTTGAATTTTAATTATTTTCCATTATTTTTACATAAAATATATAAGAACACAAAATAATTGAAAAGTCTTAAAAATTAAAATACTTTTCAATTTCTGTACTTATGTAATATATTCAAATTAATATTATCATTTTTAAAAATATCTTAAAATCTTTTATCGTGCACAGCTGATTTTTTTTTTTTAGAGGTGTTACTTTCTCATAGTGCAGAAGATTCGGCATTTTCAAAAAACACTATACTTGTCCTATATTAACCAAACCGTTTTCATTATATATTTTCATAGATATCCTGACAAATATCTTATTGACTATCTTTAAAGATAAAAGAATAATAATGACGAGCAACAATTTGCATTGATTTTCTAATAATTTCAGAACTTTTTATTGACTTTTTAATACTTATTAAAATATATATTTCAAAAATATTTCTTCGCTAGTACAACGTCAAAAAATAATTTTTTTACGATTCATTAAAATTCGATGTATTTTTTTCATTAGCTTCTATTTCATTCAATTTATAGCAAACTTTTCTGATAATATATATATATATATATATATACTATATATTATTCATATTAATTCGCTGTAAAAAGAAATAATATGAATCATCAAATAAAGCTTTGCAAAGTATTTGCTACCCTTATTTTCGATATTTTTTACTGTTTTTATATTATTTGTATATTTTTCTATATATTTTTACCGTCAATAGATTACAGAAAAACGATATACATTTGAAAATAATTGTTCCACTTAAAACTCTTTTATACAAACTTTGCACTAATGAGCTACTTGATGAGCTGGAAATTTCAGAATACTACTTGATCAACAAGAAATTCAGGAATTTTTCTAATATTTATAAACCTATCTATAGAATTCTAATTATCAAGTAATGTTTCATAAATTTCTAGTGATAAACAATTTAAGATAATACAAAATATATATTTACATTTTAAGGGGTTTTATGCGTTTTTGTTCTTTTATCTTACACACAGCATATTTTCAAAAAAAAAAAAATATTTAAAGTCAATTTCAGTCTCGCATTCATTACATCTGTATTCATAGGTACTGATATAAAGTCTCCCATATTTTATAAAGCAATAGCGAAGTTACATTTTATAAGTTATATTAAATGTTTGTATGAAAAATATCAACTTTTTTTAAATTATAGCATTACTGATATACAGAAAATGAACTCCCTTTAAAATTTTGTTGGGTTGTGGTGTTGTTGCAATAGAAAATAAATTTTCAGTCATAATAAATTTTTTGAGTAAGAAACTTTAAAAATCTCAACAAGATAGCATTCGACTATAAATATTTTAATTTACCTATTCATCGTGAATAAACCTAATGTTTTGCTACTTAAGATAGCTTCTATTATTTTTATTTAAAATTATTTTAAAAATACCTTATCATTTTAACTTTTATACTTTAAAAATTCATGCACTCATAATAATAGGAATTTATAACCTTGTTATATAATTAATGGTATTTTAAATAAGTCTGAAATTATGCATGTTAACGAATTATTTTAGCACAAAAATATGATTTTTTCTACGTAAACGAAACTTCTTTTAGCCTTGCAAATTCTTCTTTCCTTCTACAGAAAAAAGCAAAAAAAAATTAGTCCATAAAATATGTGAAACACATTCTTGATGATAAAGGGTAATAAGATATATTCTTGCAAATTATATATCTTATAACCCTCTATTATGAAAAAAATTCTAATTTTTAACTATATGCTCTCCATTCAAATTTATTGATTTACGTGAATTTAAACATTTAGTAATATTTATACAGAAAACAATTTGATTGTCAAAATAGCTGGATGTAAATTGAAAATTATAATAAAAACAGAAAACATAACATTTTAATGAATTGTACATTTTTTTTTCATTGTTTTGTCCAAGCGAATAAATAATTTTAAAATATAAATTTTTAAAAAAATCGCTTCAAAATATAAATTTAAAAAAAAAGAAAAAAAGAAAATAATTAAAAAGTCCTGAAAATATTAGAAATCATTGCAAATTTTTTACATATAATTATTATTTACTATTTTTAAAATAATTAATAAAATATTTATCAAGAATATCTAAGAAAATACATAAAAACCTGTTTGGTTAATACCGAAAATATATATAGCAGTTTTTCAGAAAAATACTATATCTTATGCATTATAAGAGGGGGTAACACATATGAATTATGTATACAAGGAGATATATATAAGAAAATATATATCTAAAATATTTTAAAGTAACGTACACATTTCAAAAGTATTTCGTTGAATATATTTTCGAGAGTTATTATGGTGTTGTTGACGTACACTCCCACATGGTAATTTGATTGCAAGGAATACTACGATCTCATTTCCAGGATATCTCAGGAAAAGTATTCCCATCAGGATATTATTCCCATCTACTACTGTGTCCAAAAGAAAGACCAATTTTCAATTCAAAATTCCTGAGGCTTGGAATTTCAATTTTTTTTTTTTTTTTTTGACATTTCTGTGAAATTCGACGCCAAAATATTCATTAGTGTTTAAGTTCCGCTTGGCTATGTGAGACGATAAAGATGATTCCGGAAAAGATGATTTTTGAAATGTCTCAATTAATTGAGCAAGAACTTTCATTAAATTTTGTTTGCGGAAACGTATAGAATGTTGCAAGAGGCATTCGGTGAGCATTCCTATATAGGAAAGAAATGTTTAAAATTGGTATAAAATGAACTTTTTATACCACTTTTAAACATTTCTTTAACTGCTGCAACATTGAGGCAAATGGTTCAATACTACGCCATTCAAGCCATTCTGGCTTCTGTGCACAGAATGCGTTGAAGACGAAGAGCCCTGTGGTCGACCATCAACCTCAACCGACGAAACTCACATCCCAAAAAATTAAAGATTTGGTGCTTGTAAACCGTTGATTTACAATTACAGACCTTGCTGATGATGTTGGGTGCAAAAGGATCATTGTATTCCATTTTGACCTCAAATGTGTCAAATCTCGATTGGTACCGAAAACACTGAATGCGCCAGCTCTGCATTGATTGTTCTTGACATTTTCGCCAAAAATTAAACCTATATCGTTCCACAATCCCCGTATTCACAACGTGTGACTTCTGGCTATGCCCTAAACTCAAAAAGACCATTCTGGGGACACTGTTTTGAGTTGATTGAGAGATTCATCGTGAATCGACGCGTGCTTTGAGGGCCATCCTGACGATGACTTTTAGCATACATTGAGGATTGGAAAAAAAATGTTGGCTCACTAGTAAGTTTATTGTATCCGGGAGGATTACTTTGATGGCGATGAAATAAGTGGGAAAGAATAAATAAAGAGTTTTTGAAAAAAAAATAATTGATCTTACTTTTTGGGCAGAGTAGTATAATACAGTTTATTTGTGGAATCTGGTAACAAAACGATTACTTTATCCATTACAGAATATTCTCTATTCCTGGACTCAAATTATAATAATGCGCATATTTCTGCTGCTGTTTTTTAGGCACATTTTTATTCACAGCCATTTCCAAATTCTTCATAAGTTTTGACGATAAAACAGATTCACATATTCCTAGGAGGAAAAATCACTTCATTTTCCTTACTGGACATCGTCCTTGAACTAATAAGAAAAGCGCCACTTCAGTCATAACGTTTAGCACTTCAAGATAAGCCCAATAAGGGTAAATGTGTATCAATACTCTTCCTAGAAGACCAATTGCGTGATAGAACATGGATTTCATAGTTCCAACACATCTCTCAAATAGTTCGTTAAACGGAAAATATCCGTGAGTAGAAAGTTAGTAGCATTATTTAAACGTTTTAAGATACCTGTACATAAGGCTTAACTTCATCTGTCCAAAGTGTTGGAAGAATTTAACCTTCTACCTACGGTTCAAATTGTAGATCATAAAAATATTTCCTACCAGATTTAAATAGTCCTTATGATCTATCAACTTCTACAGCAATGTACCTCTCTGCTATCAATAATTCCTTCAAACGATTGGTCTTCAATTCCTAAATTTATTCATAGAAGTTCCCCATCAATTTCATACTTACATGCCCAATCAAAGTTAGCGTTGTCACCTGGCCCATTATCTCATTTAGATCCTACTTTTACAATTCTTTCTTATTTTACAAGATAATTCTTACAGATGTTCCAATTTTTGGAGATTTTTTTTAAGAATTTTTTTGTTTATCACAGAAACATCATGTTTATATGTACTTCTATTTCCTGTATAATCCGTTAGTTCTTATTTTTGATTGATATGAATATCTCGTTGAAACTCTGCATTCCTTTTCCGTTCGTATTAATATTTAGAATAACATAAATAGTTTTATTTTTGGTTATTAGAAGGGATATACGCTGAACATTTAGATGTTGTCACTATAGAATGATCTAATTCTCGTATTAGTTCAGAAATTGAAACTCATATTGCAATTTCCTTCAAAAATATCAGTGAATGTATTTGTATCGGTAAGATTTTTTTATTTTATCTGTTATTATTGTTTTTTTTTCATTTTCAAAATTCTTTTTTATTTTCAAATTTCGACATAAATATGAGGCAGCCTCTACTCGCGATGCACACTGAGCCTAACACGATTGGGAGTTTTAAACAGGAATCAAAATTTTTTTTTGTATCAAGAGGATGATTCTATGTTACTGCAAAAGGCAATTTTTAATTTTCGATTAATTGTTAAAAAATTTCTTGCATACCATCGCGGTTCACCCCAGAATATACCCATTCTCCATTGTAATATTTTGCTTTGGAGTTATTAAGAATAAGAATAAATTGCTTAATGCATCTTAAAGCATCCTTTCCACATGGTGAAAGAAGAATGGTTAGTTCTCAGCTTTGCCTGAGTACCTTAAACTGCTCTTTTCAACAATATATTCCAGAAAATAATTTCTTAATTTTTATATGCTACTCACCAGAGTTTAAACCTGATATTTCTGCTCTGTTTTTAGTCTCTAAATTTCCTTTCCTATTTCCAACTGATGCAATTGGAGTTCTCTTGCTTATACTCTCTCAGAAATTATTGTGCTCAATAATTCATTCACGAAAGGTTCGTTATAATGTTTGGACTGAACAATTACTTCCTTTAAAGTTACGATTTGTAGCATGTGTTGGGATTGACTATCCCAATTTACTAGTCAACATTGTCCGATCCTTCTTCCTAGTTTTTCCCAAGAAAGACATTATATCTAATACCTCTTAAACAATACCAATGGAAAATATTTCCTATTAACTCAAATATTATTATAAACCATCTAGGGATTGCCGTTGTTTAACACAATGTAAAATACCATTATTTATTTGGATAAATATAATTAAATAATGAATACAAAATTACAAGAAAATTCAAAACAAATGTATTTTCCTTTTTCAAATGTACCAACAAAATACAATGTAAAATACCATTAATTATTTAGACAAATTATAATGGACTCAAAATTACAATAAAATTTCCAAACGAATGCATTTTCATTGTTTAAATGTACCAATAAAACAAGTTACAGCATTTTTTTCAAATATTACAAACATTATTATCTCACATGGATAAATAAAGATGACTGAGATATAATTTTCATGATGAAACAAATAAACAAATACAAAGCAGTTTGCTCATTTAAATAGCCATACCATAAATCTCTTACATAAGAAAATGAATATTTCCATGTATCAAATTTTAAGTTTTAATCTTGGCTCTGTATGGAAATTTAAAAAAAATTGACAATTTACTGACTACCCCAATGCAAAGCCTCTAAAGCTGAGGTTCGTTCTTGCTAGAAAACTTCAATAGCACTGCAAAGTTATTTGCATCTGTTATTTTATTTAACATCAGTGGGTTTTTGTACCATTTATTTATCACATGAACAACGTACTGGCAGCTGATTTCCGGGAGAACTTTTAAGGGTCGCAATTGCATGTCGTATGAGAAAAAAAAACCAAAATGCCCAGCAGGTAGCCTAACTATCGATGCGAGATTCTTTTACACTGTCACATTTGCCATCGATTATCCTTTATTTCTTATAATAAGGCCAATAATACAATAAGGCCGCCAGAGTAATATGAGCCTCTGCCCTCCCTGCTGATCGTTGTCATCAGGTTCCTTCTCTTTTCTTTCAAATAACACGGGTTTAGTTGTAATACATTCCAGTTTCCTTTAAAAGCATAACTAATTCATTAAATGCATGAATATATAAAACTTTAAAATTTGAAGAATTGCTATACGATAATATTAAAGCTGCACAAATTCAATATGATCAATGCCTCACAGCAATTCATGCTCCTGTGCATGAGAAAGTCACTAAATTTTGGTTCACAATTTCAATGTTTCTAGATGATAAATCACGCATTTAGACTGAATGAATTAGCTATTTGATCTTTCAAGCAAGAATAATTCCTGGTCTTGTAAAATAAACAAATTTACAGCCAATACAAAGATAACTTTTTCTTAGACGTCGCATGGACTGTCAGTTAACAAATTTCAGAGTTATCTCATTATAACATTTTTAGAACCTGTATTAATTATTGTTACATCACAATCACGATGTTGCAGAAAAAAAAAACAATATATTTCTCAAAAAAAATTAATAGGCTTGCTTTAATATTGGTTTGGTTTGTCGCTCTACAGTCATCTTGTGTACACTTTTGGCTAAACAGACAGGGATCTTCAGTTTAAAGCGGATTCCGAACAGCTACAAACATCCATGGCCCCACCGGACTCGGAAACATGTGATACCGAGTGCCACTCGGCCATCAAGTCCCTGTTTTAATATTAAGAATAATAAGGATACAGAAGTAATTTTATCAAATATATAGATCTTGGTAATAAAAGTAAATTGCTCTTATGTTATGATCTTACAATTACTTTATTTATCTTCTCAAAAGTTTTTGATTTTGCTTTACTTTTTATAATATCTTATTTTATGTAATAATTTTGGATCCATTACAATAAGAACATATATAAATTTTGTCTCGTATATAAATACTATCCCATAAAACCAGTATGTGTATGCGAGTAGGTGTCAAAGGTTTCAGACATCCCAAACACTGGGCACAATTTATATCCAATCATATCCAAGGCATTTATGTATATTTTATGCAACATTAAATGTAAATAAAATATATATAAAAAATAATAATAAATAAAAACACATGAACCATACAAAGCAAACAAAAATGAAATATGCAATAACAATAGCAAGACAACAAAATTGAACAGAGAACGCAGCTATACTGAGGGTAGCAAGTGTGAAAGTATTCCATCAGCCAGTGCCCATTCATAATATGAAAGTGTGAAGAATAATTTATGCAGAGGACATAAATATACAGACTTTGATATTTATAATAAATGTACTATAAATATTTTTGTCGCAGACAAATTTTTTAACACATTGTTTTCGCCCAGAAAACAAGAGAAAAGCTGAATAAAATATTCATCAAAGAGGATTGCACTTATAGATGGCAACTTTTCAGCATCTGAGCTATTAAATTAAACTGAACTTTTATTTCACTCTTTTATTGCACAGTTTATAAGATAATTATCTGAACCTCTATATACAGGGTAATAAAACATCAATTAACATGGTGGAATCCTTCATCATATTTAGAAGAGAGAAGGAAAACTTTTGATAAATAATCATTATAAATGTTAATGTTAATATGATTGATTGTTGTTAAATAATTATAATTGATGTTGATTTAATTGATATTTATATTATAAATGCTTAATTAATTGCTGGCATTACAAATGTTTCATTAATTGTTGGTATCATTAATGTTTAAATAGTATTGGTATTATATAACCATAAATACGATTTTAATTTAAGTATAAAGTACACAACCAATCTAATTAAAGAATTTCGTTTTTAAATATAAACTCATGTTTGTGAAAATTGCAACACCATGAAGGACTCAAGCGAGTGAGCTGAAATTTATAGGAAATGCAAATTAGCGCATGATATGCAAATGATAAGAATTTCAAATCCGTAGCGCATGCGTATGCTGAGCAGCGCCCTCTGAACGGCGGATGGATCCGAATAAATAGACGGCTGTAGCGAGGCGTGTATGGTTATTGGTAGTTATCTGCTAGTGGTAAACGTTAGTTCAATCGTTACTTATGCCTCTTCGATGAAAGAGAGCGAGATTTGAACAACTTACAGAGTTTGAACGGGGGAGAATCATCGGCCTTCGTGAAGCTGGATTGTCTTATCGTGCAGTAGCCGCTCGTGTGCAGCGTAACAGCAGCACAGTGATGCGTCTTTGGAAACAGTGGAGGACGAGTGTCGGACAACTCGGAAATCCGGGAGTGGAACCCGAAATGTGACGTCAGCTCGCGATGATAGACACCTGGTCCGCAAGGCGCTGACGGACCGTACAGCTTCCTCTAGACAATCGGCAGCACAGTGATCAATAGCTACAGGTGTTTCATTGTGTGCTTCATCAATTCGTAGACGTCTGCTGCAGAGTGGACTGCGCGCAAGGACTCCTTTATACAGGATTCTTCTCACGCTAAACCATCGCCGCCTGCGGCTACAATGGGCCGCTCAGCATAGAGACTGGCGTGCTGATTGGCAGCAAGTCGTGTTTTCTGACGAATACCGCTTTAATTTGTGGTACCATGATGGCCGCATTCGTCTCAGACACTATGCCGGTGAACGCCACCTTTCGGAGTGCATTATCGAACGCCACAGTGGCACGAACACCGAGTTATGGTCTGGGGTGCCAAAGCATATCATGGACGATCTAAATTGCTAAGAATTGTGGGCAATCTGAACAGCAACCGGTACATAGTGAAGTTCTACAGCCCCAAGTTGTTCCGTTCCTTCAAAGCTTGCCAGGCGCTGTATTTCAACAGGACAATGCCCACCCTCCTATCGCTAGGATTGTTCAATCCTTCATTGCAACGCGGCAGGTACAGCTTCTTCCTTGGCCTGCGTGTTCCCCGGATATGTCGCCGATTGAACATGTGTGGGATTTCGTTGGTCGGCGTCTCGCTCGTGATTCTCGTCCTGTTGCTTCTGCAGACGAACTTTGGGTGTGCATACAAACAATATGGAATGCTCTTCCACAGGCAGACATTCAAAATTTGTTTGACTCCATGCCACGTCTTGTAGCAGCACTTATTGCGGCGCGTGGTGGCTACACAAAATGCTGATTCCGAACTCTTGTTAGTGTTTGTTTGCTTTGAACATTTAATCATTTATTGTACCATTACCACTCAACTGTGTATTAAATTTCATTCAATAATGACGATTCCTTCATGGTGATGCAATTTTCACAAGCATGAGTTTACAAGAAGTCAAGTAATCAACAGATGATAAAATATCCTAAACAATTGCATTTATTCATTATATTTTCCTATTTATTAAAATGATGTCAGTTGCAATAAATTCATTCTCCTTAACGTTTGTTTTACGTAAGCAGTTATGTTTTGATCAAGTATGCTATTTTATTTACTTTGTTACATTTTCTCACTTTTGAGCGTTGAATTCATGTATGTATTTATAACCGAAACAAACAAAATAATAATAATAATAATAGTTTATAGACAAAATTTTCAAAAAAATTAATATTGGAAGGAAATCTGATTACAGCAGTTTAATGATCTCATAAAAGGTTAATTTAAATTACAAATATTTCAATGAATAATGAATTATCCGTAGATAGCTGGAGCCTCAAAAGCAGTAATCATATGTTTTTAAAATAACTGTAAATAAATTTTAATAAAAAATAATGAAATGGAATTAATAATAATGCAGTAAAAGTTAACTCCTTATGATATTTAAAAAAAAAAACAAGCGTAAAAAGAAATAATTTAAATGAACAAAAAATTCCACCTTTATATTTAAAAACGTGAATAATGACAGCTATTTTCTTTTAAATTTATTCGATATGATTAATTTCATTATTTTTTAAAAAAGACATTTAATTCAATCTAATGGAACTTTCCATTTTTATTTTTATGAGGTACTTTGAGTTTTTCGGTAAAGGTTTGACATGATAGAGTAAACAACTTCTGAAACAAGACAATGTGAAAATTGGTGATATTAATAAAAGGAACAATAATATAACCAAAAAAGGTCTTCAACAAATATGTCAAAGCATTTCAGATTTCTAATAAAAAATAAAGAATAAAACGACTTATAAATAAGGAAGTTAGAGTTTTCATTAATAAAGGTAAAGCTTATTTAACTTCAAGTAAGCCTGCAAATATCATATTGCAAAGAACATTCTACAAATTTTACAAAATCATGCAAAACCATACTAAAACAATTCAGCAAACTATCCACCTTTCTCTGAAAAGCATTATAATAAAAACTTAAATTTTGGTACAAAACATTTAATTCACCGATAAAAGCAAAAATTTTAAATTTTGGGTATAATAAAGTTTCAAAAATGTGACGATCGAAATATGAAGAATTTCACATTTCGATTTCGATTAAACATAGTTATAGTTTGGTTATGACTAAGATCGATAAAGTGGTACATATTGAAAATCTAGTTTTATTGAAGCTACAATGAATTAAGCGTAGTTTTAATGATACTGAGAAAAAAATATTGCCCCAAATATCGAAAAGATGTGCTTGTCAGGAAAATTGATATCCACCAACAATCCCAAGCATACATTCACACAGGAAAGAATAATTATCGTTGACATAATTATTATATAGGAATAATTATTATATAGGACGTAAAATACTTTGGAATGCTCACAGTTGTATCCACGTGTTAACTCTATTAAGCATATTATAGGGCATCTTAAAAAGGAAAGAGATATATATTTCAACCAAACAGTAAGTATTCTTATTAAATCACAGTACATAATATTTACATAATAAAATGGGGAAGCCCATGACTAAAATGCTAAAATAGGTGTTAAAATTCAAATTAAAACAGACCAAATATAAATTTTTAATAATAATTTACTTTCCGCCAAATTTTTGTATCTTATATATCTGTTCACTTTCTTTTTACACTTAAAAATTGTTGCATTTACAGTGAGTAACAAAAATTTTAATTACTTTAATATTTCATGTTGTTAGTTTTGCTTAATGATTATAAGGAATAAGGAAATTATTAAGAAATTAATAATAAGAATTAAATGACTATTAAATTCTACGCCAATATATTAAGTAAATAATTTATTTACAATGTATTTACTGTATTAAATATTGAAACTTACTTTTGAAGCTCCCAGTATTTATGAATTTTGTAGAGACAAATTAAAATAAAAACAAATTTATAAACTTGAACTACAACATTATGTCATTCAATTATTCCAGTTTTGTAAGTTTAAAATTAATTCAACTGTAAAGTATTCAATTACACGCATATCAAATTATCTCCCGGCGGTTTCATAATTAAAAACCATTGCTATGAATAATACTCTGTGGTTAGTAGAGCACGTTAAAAGGCGATACCTTCTGACTGAATATTAATGATGAATATAGTTTTATATATAAAGTCAACATAGAAAGTCATTGTAATTTATATTGCACTCACAATTTTTCTATTTAAACATTATTAAGAATTTATGTATCATAGAACCGAATAATTGAATTATTTGGTAGTTATCTTTCATTTAAGCAGTTTTTAATCATCTAAATCCATCTAATGGTTTAGATGGTTAACCATCTAAAACAAGTTAAATTCATTTGACATTCACATATGATTAATAACTATAAAGTATGCTCATACTTAATAGTTTATAGTAGGTTTTCTTACTAATTCGTAAAGGAATTAATCTGATCCAAAATTTCAGTAACTATTCTTTACCAGAAAACATGTTAATAGTTTAGGATAGTCAATCGTTTATGTAATTAAAAACTCATGAATAATATGATGAAAAGCTCTTTAATCATTATTAATGCACTAGTTATCTATGCATTTAGTTTAATTGTTTCCAATAGTGATACAATTAAATCAATCATAACATGAAATTATAACATGAATAGCAATTTTATTTATCTCTAATTAACAGATATGACCCGTGATTGGGAGGTTACATAAAAATAATAATTTTGATAAATTTTATTCAGAAAAAATGTGTGCATAATTAAAAATTGGAGCTTTAAATAACATGAATTGGCTAAATAAAGGCAATAATTCTTATCCAAGAATTACCAATAATATTTTACAACTTTAATTTATTTTAAAATGATAATATTACATTTTTGGTGCAAAATTCGAACATTCATTACCAATCTGGTTTTTATTGCAGGCTCCATCTGTTGGTGCAAAAATAATGCCAATGGAAATTAAGATTTGTGTTTGATTAATAAATAATTAATAATTTTTTTTTTCAGCTATGGATTTTGGAAAGAAAGATTAATTTCAAAGAAATAAAAATAGTAGCTTTAAATGTTATGATTTTTAAATTATGCAGGAGTATGAACATACACAAACATCCATTTCTATAGATATACATATTACTTTACAATCATGAGTGACCTATAATGGCGACATTATTTATATCCTTATTCGTTAAGCGTATGATAAGATTAAGCACCTGATTAAACTTTGATTATTATTTTGAAGTTTATATGAGTTGATAAAAATATATCATAAATTCCTATTAAAAAAAGCTGGCCATAATAAGTTTGTGTTGCAGTAAAACATTCAACATTAAAAAATGTTTGGTCGTTCTTTATACACAGTATAGACCATACGGTATAATCAAAATAAAATTTTAGACATTTAATTAAGAAATGTTTTATATTTAACATCGTTTAGTTTCATGAATTACAATTTTTTCCATTGAAGAATGTATCATATGATAATAACAAAAAACGGCTTTCCTAAATTAATTATGTTTTTTAGAATGAATGAATTTTATTTTTAATACTTAATTACTTGTAAAAAAGTAGATTTTTTTTATTTGCTTTTTTTTATATTTATTAATTTTGCCAAATAATTGTTATTTGAAAGACCAAATTTTCGATTAATTAATAATAATTGCATTATAAATTCCAACAAAACTAAGTGTTTTACGAATTTCTTTTTAATCAATTTTTTAAATACAATTCAATGTGTCTTAAATTAATTTTTCCTTTAGAAACAATTTTATAAAAATTTCAATGTTTAAATTTTTTTGTACAGCATTATACTTCAAAATATTTTTTAAAAGTGCAATATTTAAAAAAAAAAATATAATAATATAATAATTTACGATACAATTTAGCTCTACACAAATTTACATAATTTTTTAATTCTGAAACTAATTCATTATATCATTTAAAAAAATTGGAAAAAATGTTATTTTACAAATTATTCTTTCTTTAAAAAATGTTCTGACAAATTTTTACAATATTTTGTTTGAAAATTGTATTAAAGTTTAAATTCAACAACGTATGACAATTTTTCAAATAATATTTTTATCCTTATTAGACATTTTGAACTCTGTATCGGTGAAAAATTTAAAATTTAATAAAAATATTATATTAAACCCTTCTTTCTTTCCTTCAAAGCAGAGAACACATATAGGTACTTTTCCCAATATATAAAAATGTTTTTATTCCATCATGTCAAAACTTTAATAGCACCCTTAATGCCTTTAGACGCATTGTCATGTCCCATAAATTTCCATGACACTTTATGTTGTTATTTAGCCAGTTACAAACAATATTGTTATCCCTGAGTATCAGCTTTTAACCTTAAAGAAAGAAAAAAAAAAAACATTAAAAAGGTTATAAAAATTTTTCTTTATTTTGTGATAAAAGATAAAAAAAATACTTCAAAATAGTCTTAAAACCAAATAAAATTTTATATTTGGTCTCAATATATAAGCATTACAAAATTGTATTGCTTTATTTTTATGTTTTAAAATATTTTTAAATGAAAAGTTTCTCATGTGATGCATTTTTGAATGGACTGTAATGTTTCATGATGAATTTTATATCTAATGTAGTCCATAAGTTTTTTTTTTTCAATAACAGTCTTAAAGAGTTTATAAGTTTTTATATAAAGTAAATAGTTACAAATTTATATTGAAATTTATTCAAACAAATTAATAAATTATTCAAGAAGAAAATGAATCAAAATATTATCAGAATTTTTCAAATTTTCAACAATAATCATGCAAAATTTGCTCTCGAACATTTTTTCCCTAAATCTTCGCATTATATAAACCAAAAAAAAAACCATGGATTAAAGTCAATAGTGTACATTTTTTAAACCGAAAAATTCCCCATAAATAATGCTAAGCTAAGACTACATCTAAATTCTCCTAGAATCTCGCCAAATAGAAAATATTTTAAGATATTGTGCACCTAAAAGATTTCGAAATGTTAAGTCATATTGAAAATGATATCAAGAAATTTGTGAAATGACTTTCAAGTCCTCAATAAATACTTATTGTAATAGACATAATTTTTCGCAGGATTAAGTCAATTTTGTAAATCTGTTTTATACCGATTATTTTCTTCACTTAATATATAAAAAGCGATTTATACTACATCATTAGCTGTTTCTAAATATCAGAAAATCTTTATTGATTAGACAAGAGGCAAAATATTCCTATCTGTTTCAATATATCTCGAGATAAAGTTAAATTTATATACTCGCATACAAAAAAAAAAATTAAATTATCCAACTATTTCACATTAACTACTCGTTTCCCAACCACACAAGTAGACCGCTGCAGAAAAGACTCCGGGGCAAAGTAAAAGCAACTCCATCATAACCATTACACTGCTGTTGATACTCCATTCACTTACCAATCTGAAAAGCCATCGAAAAATTTATTTCTCGACCAACCGGCTCTTGGAAGTATACCTGGAGGCCGAGACATAAGCGTTCGTTTCTGTATCGAAAAGTATTCTTTCCAAAGGAAGCGAAAGTTCTCGAAAATGCGAAAGAGATAGAATGCGAGATGCCTCAAAATAAACCAAGGCACTTTCTTGGAAAATTTTTTTACCATTCCTTTTCTTTTTTCTTCTTCGTAGATGTATGAAATCTCGTAATGCAACCTGGTCCTTTCGTAATCCTTCTGCTTCCCTTGGGGCATAGCGGTTTCACCACTGGAAAGATTAGTGAAACCTTTTCCAGGGTCCACAACAAAAAAAAGTTGCTGATGATGAAGGGATGGAGATATGGAGAATACTTCCTACCTCTTCAAATGCAAATGCAATGCAGACGCATTTTATTGGGTAAAGTCTTAAAACATGTTTATGCAGATTGTCGGGAATTAAGTGCCTTTAGGACACTTTTATGTCGTTTAGGTTTTAAAATTAATCTTGGTTTGTTGAAATAAAGCTTAAAATTGCTTTAGAAGTAATTAATTAGCATATATTTCGAAAACGACTCTTTCCTAAATTTAATTAGCATCTGCCTTTTAAAAATATACTGCTTACGATGCTTTTATATTCACAATGTAAAAGGGAATCTATGAATTAAGGGTGAAATTTAAAGTTATAGATATTAAATAATTAATCCTTCTATAAAATAATTTTAAACAATGAAGCTTGATGCAAGAACACTTTTGAAATTTTGTCTAGATTTAAAAACACTTGGATATATAAATTAAATATTTTAAAGGCATTATTTTTAAAAATCAATATTGGAAAATTTTCCGCTAAATACACCACATGTAATTCTCTAAAGTATTTAACGTTACATTTCAATTTCTTATAAATGAAAAAAAAAGGGGAGAAACAGTTTAGATAATTAGCAATTTTTAAAGTTTCAGCAATATGAATTTTTAAATAAATAATATGATAAGTAGTTTTACAAATAAAGAATTTAACTTTCCTTATATATTTTTAGAAATTACAAGACGTGTATTTTAAATTAATCGATTTTTAATATACTTCATTTTATTTATCTTTCTTGATATATTCGTTTATGTGTTTTAATTTATCAATCAAAACTATGTAGTATATCAAAATAAAAACTGAGGATTGTAAAAGCAAGTTTCTTTCAGAACAATTTCCAATGCGAGAAGTTCATACTTCAAATAACAGTACTGCAATAAACCAATTTAGTATTATTACACAAGATCATTAATAAATGAACGACGGCTAAATTAATTTCTTCATTGTGGTACTAATGATGATAAAATAAAAATAATTGGAATTAAATAGTTTACTATTCGATTGCGTAGTAAACTATTTAATAGAATTAATAGTAGAATAAATAGTTAAAAATTTGTTAAGTAAAATCCTACAAATAACTGTTTTGAGTCTATTTGTAGGATTTTTTTTATCAAATTTTCTTTATTAATTAGAGAAGATTCAAAATATTCTTATTTGCTTTCATTTATCTCAAGATAAATTTAAAACTTATATTTTTATATATTTATAAAAAATTTAATTTTTTATAAATATATAAAAAATTAAATTCCCCAACCACTTCACATTGACTACTCGTTTCCCAACTACAACGGTAGACCACTGCACAAAAGACTCCGGGGCAAAGCAAAAAGCAACTCAATCATAACCATTACACTGCTGTTGATACTCCTTTCGATACACTTACCTATCTGAAAAGCCATCGAAAATTTATTTCTCGACCAACCGGCTCTTCGAAGTATACCTGGAGGGCGATAAGCGTCCGTTTCTGTATCGAAAAGTATTCTTTCCCAAAGGAAGCGAAAGTTCTCGAAAATGCGAAAGAGATAGAATGCGAGATGCTTCAAAATAAACCAAGGCACTTTCTTGGAAAAATTTTTTACCATTCCTTTTTTTTTTTTCTTCTGCGTAGATGGATGAAATCTCGTAATGCAACCTGGTCCTCTCGTAATCCTTCTGCTTCCCTTGGGGCATATCTGTTTCACCACTGGAATGATTAGTGAAACATTTTCAGGGCAGCAAGAACAAAAAAAGTTGCTGATGAAGGGATAGAGAATCCTTCCTTCCTCTTCAAATGCAAATGCAATGCAGAAGCATTTTATTGGGTAAAGTCTTAAAAGATGTTTATGGAGATTGTCGGGAATTAAATGCCTTTAGGTTTCTTTTATGCAGTCGAGGTTTTAAAATTAATCTTGCTTTTGTTGAAATAATGCTTAAAACTGCTTTAATTGCAATTAATTAGCATATATTTCGAAAACGATTTTTTTTCTAAATTTAATTAGTACCTGACTTTTTAAAAACTATACCCATTACGATACTTTTATGTTTTCAATGTAAAAGTGAATCAATAAATGAAGGATGGAAATTAAAAATTATTGATATTAAATGCTTAATTCTTCAATAAAATAATGTATAAAATGAAGCTTGATGCAGGAATACTTTTGAAATTGTGTCCAGCCTTAAAAAACAATTAAATATTTTAAAGGCATTATTGGTAATAAATCAATACATGAGAATTGTTCGTTTAATATACAACGCTTAAATATCCAAAATATATGGATAATTAAGGATGGATAATGGATACATGGATAATTTTACATTTATATTTCTTACAAACAAAAATTGGAAAAATATTTTTTTATTATTAGCTATTTTTAAAGTCCCAACAATATGAATATTTAAATGAAGAATATGATAAGTAGCTTTACAAATAACGAATTTAACTTTCTTTTTAAATTTTTAGAAATTACAATACAAATAATTAAATTAATGGATTTTTTAATATACATGATATTATTAACTTTCTTGGAATATTCGTTTATTTATTTTAATTATTGAATCCGAGCATTCTAGTATATCAAAGTTGAAACTCAGGATTATAAAAGCAAGTTGATTTCAAAACATTTTTGCAATGTGAGGAGTTCAACTAAGAATGCTGCAACAAATCAAATTTAGTATTATAATACAAGAACATTAATAAATGAAGGATGACTAAATTAATTTCTTCATCGTGATAATAGTGACGATAAAATCACAAGAGTTAGAATTAAATTGTTTACTATTTTAACGAATAGTTATATACTATTCTAACGAATAGTAATTGTGTTAAATAGTTCACTATTCGATCGAATTGTAATCTATTTAACAGATTTAACAGTAGAATTAATATCTGTTAAGCAAAATCCTAGAAATAACTGTTTTGAGTATATTTAAAGGACTTTACTTAACAAATGTTCCTTTTTAATTAGAAAAGATGCAAAATATTTTTATTTGCTGCCATTTATCCCGTGATAAATTTAAATCTAAATACTCGCAAAAAAAAAAATTAAATTCCCCAACCATTTCACATTAACCACACGTTTCCCGACCACACAGGTAGGCCACTGCATAAAAGACTCGGGGCAAAGGAAAAAGCAACTCCATCCCAACCATTACACTGATGTTGATACTCCTTTCGATACACTTACCAATCTGAAAAGCCATCGAAAATTTATTTCTCGACAAACCGATTCTTGGAAATATACCTGGAAGGCGAGACATAAGCTTTCGTTTCTATATCTGAAAGTATTCTTTTCCAAAGGAAGCAAAAGTTCTCGAAAATGCGAAAGAGATAGAATGCGAGATGCCTCAAAATAAACCAAGGCCCTTTCTTGAAAATATATTTTTTACCATTACTATTTTTTTCTTCTTCTTCTTAGATGGATGAAATCTCGTAATGCAACCTGGTCCCCTCGTAATCCATCTGCTTCCCTAGGGGCATACCTGTTTCACCACTGGAAAGGTTAGTGAAACATTTTCCAGGGGCAACAAGAAAAAAAGTTGCTGAGGATGAAGGGATGAAGATGTAAAGAATCCTTCCTTCGTCTTCAGATGCAAATGTAAGGTAGACGCATTTTATTGGGTAAAGTCTTAAAAGATGTTTATTGAGATTGTCGGGAATTAAGTGCCTTTAGGTCTGTTTTATGTTGCTGAGGTTTTAAAATTAATCTTGCTTTGTTAACACAATGCTTAAAATTGCCTTAGAAGTAATTAATTAGCATATATTTTGAAAACGACTCTTTTCCTAAATTTAATTAGTATATGCCTTTTAAAACTATACTCATTACGATGCTTTTATATTCGCAATGTAAAATTGATTCAATAAATTAAGGGTGAAACTTAAATATATCAAATACTTAAGATAATATAAGTTATCAAATACTTAATTCTTCAATAAAATAATTTAAAAAGGTTGCTGGATACAAGAATACTTTTGAATTTGTGTCCAGACTTAAAATAAATTAATGATAATACGTAAGTTATGTATTTAAATGCATTATAAATCAATACAAGAGAATTTTTCGTTTCATATACCACACGTAATACTCTAAAGTACTTTATGTTACATTTATATTTCTTACAAACAAAAAAATGGTGAAAATAGTTTTGAAAATTAATTATTTTTAAATTTTCAAAAATTAGAATTTTTAAATCAAGAATGTGTAAATTAGATTTTAAAATAAAGAATTTATATTTTTATAGAATTTTATATTTTTTATTGATCTGACGGCCTAATGATTAGACCGCAGGCACATGGCACCACAGATTTCGGGTTCGAGTTCTGACGGGGCCATGAATGTTTGTAGTGATTCGGTATCCACATTAAACTGTAGGTCCCGATCCCACATAACTGTAGAGTGTTGGGCGCAGGGCTCATAATCTTGAAACGTAATAAAAGTTATCTCATGTTTCAAAATCTGCCTGTAGGCAGACCGCCTCGGCCTAGATAGGGGCTGTGGGGCCTATGATGATAAAGTCAATTTTGCAAATCTGCTTTATACCGAATATTATATATTTTTTGAAAGTTGATTTTATACCACATCATTAACTGTTTCTAAACATCTTAATCTCTTTCTTAAATAGAGAAGATGAAAATATTCCTATTTGCTTCCATTTATATCGTGCAAAATTTAAATTTATATGCTCGTATACAAAAAAAAAATAAATTTCCCGACCATTTCACATTAATTACTCGTTTCCCAACAACACAGGTAGAAAACAGCACAAAGACTCCGGGCAAAGTAAAAGCAACTACATCACAACCATTACACTGCCGTTGATACTCCTTTCGATACACTTACCAATCTGAAAAGCCATCGAAAATTTATTTCTCGACCAACCGGCTCTTGGAAGTATACCTGGAGGGCGAGACATAAGCGTCCGTTTCTAAATGGAAAAGTATTCTTTCCCAAAGGAAGCGAAAGTTCTCGAAAATGCGAAAGAGATAGAATGCGAGATGCCTCAAAATAAACCAAGGCACTTTCTTGGAAAAAATTTTGTTACCATTCCTTTTTTTTTTTTTTTCTTCTTCGTAGATGGATGAAATCTCTTAATGCAACCCTTCTGCTTCCCTCGGGGCATACCTGTTCACCACTGGAAAGTTTAGTGAAACATTTTCCAGGGACACAACAAAAAAAAGTTGCTGATGATGAAAGTATAGAGATGTGGAGAATACTTCCTACCTCTTCAAATGCAAATGCAATGTAGACGCATTTTATTGGGTAAAGTCTTAAAAGATGTTTATGGAGATTGTCTGTAATTGAGTGCCTTTAGGACACTTTTATGTCGTTTAGGTTTTAAAATTAATCTTGGTTTATTGAAATAATGCTTAAAATTGCTTTAGAAGTAATTAATTAGCATATATTTCGAAAACGACTCTTTCCTAAATTTAATTAGCATCTGCCTTTTAAAAAATATACTGCTTACGCTGCTTTTATATTCACAATGTAAAAGTGAATCTATGAATTAAGGGTGAAATTTAAAGTTATAGATATTAAATAATTAATCCTTCTATAAAATATTAAACAATGAAGCTTGATGCAAGAACACTTTTGAAATTTTGTCTAGATTTAAAAACACTTGGATATATAAATTAAATATTTTAAAGGCATTATTTTTAAAAATCAATACAGGAAAATTTTCCGCTAATAAACCACATGTCATTCTCTAAAGTATTTAACGTTACAGTTCAATTTCTTATAAATGAAAAAAAAAGGAGGAAATAGTTTGGATAATTAGCAATTTTTAAAGTTTCAGCAATATGAATTTTTTAATAAATAATATGATAAGTAGTTTTACAAATAAAGAATTTAACTTACCTTATATATTTTTAGAAATTACAAGACGTGTATTTTAAATTAATCGATTTTTAATATACATCATTTTATTGATCTTTCTTGATATATTCGTTTATTTGTTTTAATTTATCAGTCAAAACAATGTAGTATATCAAAATAAAAACTGGGGATTATAAAAGCAAGTTTCTTTCAGAACTGCAATAAACCAAATTTAGTATTATTACAGAAGATCCTTAATAAATGAGCGATGACTAAATTAATTTCTTCATTGTGATACTAATGATGATAAAATAAAAATAATTGGAATTAAATAGTTTACTATTCGGTTGAGTAGCAAACTATTTAATAGAATTAATAGTAGAATAAATATTTAAAATTTGTTAGTAAAATCCTACAAATAACTGTTTTGAGTCTATTTGTAGGATTTTACTTATCAAATTTCCCTTATTAATTAGAGAAGATGCAAAATATTCCTATTTGCTTTCATTTATCGCAATATAAATTTAAAATTTATATTTTTATATATTTAAAAAATTTAATTTTTTATAAATATATAAAAAATTAAATTCTCAACCATTCCACATTGACTACTCACCGGTAGACCACTGCACAAAAGACTCGGGGCAAAGCAAAAAGCAACTCCATCATAATCATTACACTGCTGTTGATACTCCTTTCGATACACTTACCAATCTGAAAAGCCATCGAAAATTTATTTCCCGACCAACCGGCTCTTGGAAGTATACCTGGAGGGCGAGACATAAGCGTCCGTTTCTGTATCGAAAAGTATTCTTTCCCAAAGGAAGCGAAAGTTCTCGAAAATGCGAAAGAGATAGAATGCGAGATGCTTCAAAATAAACCAAGGCACTTTTTGAAAAAAATATTTTTACCATTCCTTTTTTTTCTTCTTCGTAGATGGATGAAATCTCGTAATGCAACCTGGTCCTCTCGTAATCCTTCTGCTTCCCTTGGGACATACCTGTTTCATCACTGGAAAGATTAGTGAAACATTTTCCAAGGGCAAGAACGAAAAAAAAAGTTGCTGATGAAGGGATAGAGAATCCTTCCTTCCTCTTCAAATGCAAATGCAATGTAGACGCATTTTATTGGGTAAAAAGTCTTAAAAGATGTTTATGGAGATTGTCGGGAATTGACTGCCTTTAGGTCTCTGTTATGCAGCTGTGGTTTTAAAATTAATCTTGCTTTGTTGAAATAATGTTTAAAACTGCTTTAATTGCAATTAACTAGCATACATTTCGAAAACGATTCTTTTTCAAATTTTAATTAGTATCTGACTTTTTAAAAACTATACCCATTACGATACTTTTATGTTGACAATGTAAAAAAGTGAATCAACAAATGAAGGATGGTAATTAAAATTATTGATATTAAATACTTAATTTTCAATAAAATAATGTATACTACGGGATGTACGGGAATACTTTTGAAATTGTGTCCAGCCGTAAAAACAATTAAATATTTTAAAGGCATTATTGGTAATAAATCAAAACATGTGAATTGTTCGTTTAATAGACAACACTTAATCATCCAAAATATATGGATAATTAAGGATAGATAATGGATACATGGATAATTTAACATTTTTATTTCTTACAAACAAAAATGGGAAAATTTTTTTATTATTAGCTATTTTTAAAGTCCAAACAATATGAATTTTTTAAATGAAGAATATGATAAGTAGTTTTACAAATAACGAATTTAACTTCCTTTTAATTTTTAGAAATTACAATACATATAATTAAATTAATGGATTTTTAATTTACATGATATTATTAACTTTCTTGGAATATTCGTTTATTTATTTTAATTAATGAATCCGAGCATTCTAGCATATCAAAGTTAAAACTCAGGATTATAACAGCAAGTTGATTTCAGAACAATTTGCAATGTGAGGAGTTCACACTTCAAGTTTACAAGAAGATTAACAAATGAATGATGACTAAATTAATTTCTTCATCGTGGTAAAAGTGACGATAAAATAACAAGAGTTAGAATTAAATTGTTTACTATTCTACTGAATAGTAATTCTGTTAAATAGTTCACTATTCGATAGAATTGTAATCTATTTAACAGAATTAACAATAGAATTAATATTTAAAATTTGTTAAGCCAAATCCTAGAAATAACTGTTTTGAGTATATTTATGGGGTTTTAACAAATGTTCCTTTTTAATTAGAAAAGATGCAAAATATTTCTATTTGCTGCCATTTATCCCGTGATAAATTTAAATCTAAATTCTCGCAAAAAAAAAAAAAACATTAATTCCCTAAATATTTCACATTAACTATTCGTTTCCAGACCACACAGGTAGACTACTGCACAAAAATCTCCGGGGCAAAGTAAAAGCAACTCCATCATAACCATTACACTGCTGTTGATACTCCTTTCGATACACTTACCAATCTGAAAAGCCATCGAAAATTTATTTCTCGACCAACCGGTTCTTGGAAATATACCTGGAGGGCGAGACGTAAGTGTCCGTTTCTGTATCGAAAAGTATTCTTTCCCAAAGGAAGCGAAAGTTCTCGAAAATGCGAAAGAGATAGAATGCGAGATGCCTCAAAATAAACCAAGGTACTTCCTTGAACCTTTTTACTGTTCCTTTTTTTCTTCTTCGTAGATGGTTGAAATCTCGTAATGCAACCTGGTCCTCTCGTAATCCTTCTGCTTCCCTTGGGGCATACCTGTTTCACCATTGGAAAGATTAGTGAAACATTTTCTAGGGGCAACAAAAAAAAGTTGCTGATGATGAAGGGATGGAGATGTGGAGAATCCTTCCTTCCTCTTCAAATGCAAATGCAATGTAGACGCATTTTATTGGGTAAAGTCTTAAAAAGATGTGAATGGAGATTGTCGGGAATTAAGTGACTTTAGGTCTCTTTTATGTTGTTGAGGTTTTAAAACTAATGTCGCTTTGTTGAAATAATACTTAAAATTGCTTTAGAAGTAATTAATTATCATATATTTCTAAAACGACTCTTTTTCTAAATTTAATTAGTATCCACCTTTCAAAAACTGTACTCATTACGATGCTTTTATATTCAAATGTTAAAGGGAATCAATAAAGTAGGGGTTCAAATTAAAGTTATAGATATTATATACTTAATTCTTCAATAAAATTATTTAAAAAATGATCATTGATAAAGGAATACTTAATAAATTGTGTCGAGACTTAAAAACACTTGGATGTATAAGTTAAATGTTTTAAAGGCACTATTGGCAATAATTCAATACATGAGAATTTTTTGTTTAATATACCACATACACTCAAGAGCCAAAACATTATGACCACCTGTCAGTAACGAGTTGGCCCACCTTTGGCGCGCAACACAGCTTCAACCCGCCTTGGCATGGATTAATACCACCACTTAATACCAGTTAAATACCACTTCCACCTGATCACGTGCCTTCCACGTCATCCAGGCGAGTTCATTGCAAAATGTAGGGGTGTTCATAATGTTTTGGCTCTTGAGTGCATAATTGTCTAAAGTACTTAACAGTAAGTTACAAATAAAGGGGAAAATGGTTTCGATAATTAGCTATTTTTAAATTTTCAAAAAGATATGAATTTTTAAATGTTAATTAGTTTTTTGAAATTAAGAATTTAACTTCTCTTTTTATATTTTTAGAAATTACGATACGCATATTTTAAATTAATGGATTTTCAATATACATCATTTTATTGTCTTTATCGAAATATTCGTTTATTTATTTTAATTTATGGATCTGAGCAATCTATATATGAGAATTAAAATTGTGGATCATAAGAGCAAGTTTATTTCAAAACAATTTGCAATTTGAGAAATTCATTTTTCAAATAACAATGCGGCAAAAATCAAATTTAGTATTACTACACAAGATCATTAATAAAAGAACGATGACTAAATTAATTTCTTCATTGTGGTAATAGTGATGATAAAACAACTAGAATTAGAATTAAATAGTTTACAATTCGATCGAATTATAAATTATTAAATAGAATTAATAGTTAAAATTTGTTAAGAAAAATCCTACAAAAAACGGTTTTGGGACTATTTTGTGTGATTTTTACTTATCAAATCTTCCTTATTAATTGAAAAAGATACAAAAAAATTCTTATTTGCTACCATTTATCACGAGATAAATCAAATTTATATGCTCGCATACAAAAAAATTAAATTCCCTAACCATTTCACTTTAACTACTCGTTTCCCAACCACACAGGTAGACCGCTGCACAAAAGACTTCGGGGCAAAGTAAAAAGCAACTCCATCATAACCATTGCACTGCTGTTGATACTCCTTTCGATACACTTACCAATCTGAAAAGCCATCGAAAATTTATTTCTCGACCAACCGTTTCTTGGAAGTATACCTGGAGGGCGAGACATAAGCGTCCGTTTCTGTATCGAAAAGTATTCTTTCCCAAAGGAAGCGAAAGTTCTCGAAAATGCGAAAGAGATAGAATGCGAGATGCCTCAAAATAAACCAAGGCACTTTATAGGAAATTTTTTATTACCATTCAATTTTTTTCTTCTTCATAGATGGATGAAATCTCGTGATGCAACCTGTTCCTTTCGTAATCCTTCTGCTTCCCTCGGGGCATACCTGTTTCACCACTGGAAAGATTAGTGAAACATTTTCAGGACCAACAAAAATAATTGCTGATGTAGGGATAAAGATGTGAAGTACCATCCCTTCCTCTTCAAATGCAAATGCAACATAAAAGGTATTTTATTATTGGGTAAAGTCTTAAAAGATGTTTATGCGGATTATCGGGAATTAAGTGCCTTTAGGTCTCTTTTAAGTTGTTGAGGTTCTAAAATTAATCTTGCTTTGTTGAAATAATGCTTAAAATTGCTTTAAAAGTAATTAATTAGCCTATATTTCGAAAACGGCTCTTTTCTAAATTTAATTAGTATCTGTCTTTTAAAAATTATACTGATTACGATGATTTTATATTCACAATATAAAAGTGAATCAATTAAGTAAGGGGAAACTAAAATAATAGATATTAAATAATTAGATTCCGACATGTTCAGCCATATTGAATAGGGTAGCCAGAAATTTATGGAAGGATTTTTTAAACCATTTCAATAAATGTTCATTGTAATGGACGTTATATTTGAAAGATTAAGTCAACTTTGCATATTTGTTAAAACAAAATATTTTGCCCAATAAGTTCTAAGATAAATTTACATTTAAATGCTCCTGAAATGCTGTCAAATATAATAGATTTGAAGCTTCCAATGAGATTTAAAGATTCCGAGATAGTCAGCCATATTAAGAGGATATCGCAAAATTTGTGGAAGGATTTTAAAATCATTCCTATAAATGCTCCCTGTAATGGACATTATATTTAAAAGAATAAAGTCAACTTCGCAAATTAGTTTTATACCGATTATTTTCTTCACGGAATATATAAAATTGGTTTATACCTCATCAGTAGCTGCTTCGAAATATATTAATATCTTTATTAATTAGAGAAGATGCAAAATATTCTATTTGCTGCCTTTTCTCGAGATAGTTTAAATTTATATGCACGCATACAAAAAATTAAATTCCCCAACAATTTCACATTAACCATTCGTTTCCCAACCACACAGGTAGACCACTGCACAAAAGACTCCGGGGCAAAGTAAAAAGCAACTCCATCACAACCATTGCACTGCTGTTGATACTCCTTTCGATACATTTACCAATCTGAAAGCCATCGAAAATTTATTTCTCGACCAACTGGTTCTTGGAAGTATACCTGGAGGGCGAGACATAAGCGTCCGTTTCTGTATCGAAAAGTATTCTTTCTCAAAGGAAGCGAAAGTTCTCAAAATTGCGAAAAAGAGATAGAATGCAAGATGCCTCAAAATGAACCAAGGCACTTTCTTGGAAAATTTTTTTTACCCTTGCCTTTTTTTCCCTTTTACTAGAGGATGAAATCTCGTAATGCAACCTGGTCCTTTCGTAATCCTTCTGCTTCTTTTAGGGCATACCTGTTTCTCCACTGGAAAGATTAGTGAAACATTTTCAGGGGCAACAAAAAAAGTTGCTGATGAAGGGATGGAGAATCTATCCTTCCTCTTCATATGCAAATGCAATGTAGACGCATTTTATTGGGTAAAGTCTTAAAGATGTTTATGGAGATTGTGGGGAATTAAGTGCCTCTAGGTCTCTTTTATGCTGTTGAGGTTTTAAAATTAATCTTGCTTTGTTGAAATAAGGCTTAAAATTGCTTTAGAAGTAACTAATTAGCATATATTTCGAAAACAACTCTTCTCCTAAATTTAATTAGCATCTGCCTTTTAAAATTCCACTCATAATCATACTTTTATATTATCAATTTAAACGTAAAGCAATGCTCCTTAAATGTTATCAAATAGAAAATTTTTAAACCTTCTGATGCAGCTTAAAAGTTTCCGAGATGTTTAGCCATATTGAAAAGCTTATCAAAAGTTTTGTGGAAATAATTTCAAATCATTCCAATTAATGCTCATTGTAATGGACATTAAATTGGAAAGAATTAAATCAATTTTGCACATTTGTTAAACTTCCCAATTAGTGCTAAGCTAAATCGACATCAAAATGCTGCTAAAATGTTGTCAAATAGAAAGGTTGTAAAGCATCTGATGAGATATGAAGATTGCAAAATGTTCAGCCGTATTGAAAAAGTACCAAAATATTTGTGGAAGGATTTTCAAATCATTCCAATAAATACTCATTGTAATGGACATAATATTGGAACGGATGAAGTCATTCCAAATTTATTAAACCAAAAAATCCTCACAATTAGTACTAAGCTGAATGCATATTTAAATGCTACTAAAATATTTTCAAATAGAAAGGTTTTAAAGATTCAGATGAAATTAAAGATTCCGATATGTTCACCCATAGTAAAAAAAGAATATCAAGTCATTTGTGGAAGGATTTTCCCATCACTCCAATAACTGATCATTTCAATCGACATTATATTGGAAAGAATTTAGCCAAATCTTCCAATTTGTTAAATCCAAATATCCCCACAATTATTGTTAAGTTAAATATAAATGCTCCTAAAATGTTGTCAAATAAAAAAAGATTTATAGCTTATGATGACATTTAAAGATTCCGAGTTGTTCAGTCGTATTAAGAATTTAAGATATTTGCGGAAGTATTCTCAAATCATTCCAATAAATATCAATAAATGTACGACTTAATACAATGGATGTTATGTATGAAAGGATTAATACATAATTTTTGCAGATTAGTTGCATGCGGATTATTTCCTTCACTGAATATATAAAAGTTGATTTATATCCCATCATAAACTGTTTCTAAATATCTGAAACTCTTTATTAATTAGAGACAATGCAAATTATTCCTATCTGCTTCCATTAATGCCGGAATAAATATAAATTTATATCCTAGCTTTAAAAAAATTAAATTCCCCCAACCATTTCCTATTAACTACTCGCTTCCAAACCACACAGGTAGACCGCTGCACAACAGACTCCGGGAAAAAGTAAAAGCAACTCCATCATAACCATTACATTGCTGTTGATACTTTCGATACACTTACCAATCTGAAAAGCCATCGAAAATTTATTTCTCGACCAACCGGTACTTGGAAGTATACCTGGAGGGCGAGACATAAGCGTCCGTTTCTGTATCGATAAGTATTCTTTCCCAAAGGAAGCGAAAAAGAGATAGAATGCGAGATGCCTCAAAATAAACCAAGGTACTTTCATTTTTTTTTTCCATTCCTTTTTTTTTTTTTTTTTTTGCTTCTTCGTAGATGGATGAAATCTCGTAATGCAACCTGGTCCTTTCGTAATCCTTCTGCTTCCCTCGGGGCATACCGTTTCACCACTGGAAAGATTAGTGAAACATTTTCCAGGGGCAACAACAAAAAAGTTGATGATGATGAAGGGATGGAGACGTGGAGAATCCTTCCTTCCTCTTCTTCAAACGCAAATGCAATGTAGACGCATTTTATTGGGCAAAGTCTTAAAAGATGTTAAATTTAATTAGTATCCGCCTTTATAAAACTGTACTGCTGACGATACTTTTATATTCACAAAGTACAACAAATTAAGGGTGAAAATTAAAATTATAGATATTAAATACTTAATTCTTCCATAAAATAATTTTAAAAAATGAATCTTGATTCAAGAATACTTTTGAAATTGTGTCTAGACATAAAAAAGTTGGATAACCAAATTAAATATTTTAAAAGGCATTATTGGTATTAAATGAATACATGAGAATTGTTCATTTAATGCACCACACGTAATTCTCTAAAGTACGTAATGTTACGTTTCTATTTCTTACAAACAAAAAATTAGGAAAATAGTTTTTGGTAATTAGCTATAATTAAAGTTTAACAATATGAATTTTTAAATGAAGAATATGATAAGTAGTTTTACAAATAAATAATTTAACTTCCTTTTATATTTTTAGAAATTACTATACCTATATTTTAAATGAATGGATATTTAATATACATCATTTTCTTATCTTTCATAAAATATTCGTTTATTTTTTTAGTTAATGAATCTGAGCAATCTAATATATCAGAATTAAAACTGAGGATTATAAGAGCAAGTTTATTTCAAAAACAATTTGCAACGTGCGAAGTTCCTTCTTCAAATAACAATAAATGCTGCAATAAATCAAAATTAGTTTTATTACACAAGATCATTAATAAATGAATGATGACTAAATTAATTACTTCATCGTGGTATTAATGATAATAAAAAAAAAGAATTAGAATGAAATAGTTTATTATTCGATAGAATAATAAATATTTAACAGAATTTATTGCAGAATAGATAGTTAAAATTAGTTAAGTAAAAATCCTACAAATAATTGTTTTGAGTCTATTTGTAGGATTTTGTTTAACAAATTTTCCATATTAATTAGAAAAGATGCAAAATATTCCTATTTGCTTCCGTTTTATCTCGAGATAAATTTAAATTTATATGCTCGTATAAAAATTAAATTCCCCAACCATTTCACATTAACTACTCGTTTCCCAACCACACAGGTAGACCACTGCACAAAAGACTCCGGGGCAAAGTAAAAAGCAACTCCATCATAGCCATTCCACTGCTGTTGACACTCCTTTCGATACATTTGCCAATCTGAAAAAGCCATCGAAAATTTATTTCTCGACCAACCGGTTCTTGGAAGTAAACCTGGAGGGCGAGACATAAGCGTCCGTTTCTGTATTGAAAAGTATTCTTTCCCAAAGGAAGCGAAAGTTCTCGAAAATGGAAAAGATATAGAATGCGAGATGCCTCAAAATAAATGAAGGCACTTTCTTGTTAAAAATTTTTTTTTTACCGTTCCTTTTTTTTTCTTCTTCTTCGCAGATGGATGAAATCTCGTAATGCAACATGGTCCTTTCGTAATCCTTCTGCTTCCCTAGGGGCATACCTGTTTCACCACTGGTAAGATTAGTGAAACATTTTCTAGGGCAAGAACAACAAAAAAAGTTTCTGATGAAAGGATGGAGATGTGGAGAATCCTTCCTTCCTCTTCAAATGCAAATGCAATGTAGACGCAATTTATTGGGTAAAGTCTTAAAAGATATTTATGGAGATTGTCGGGGATTTAAGTGCAATTAGGAGTATTTTACTGTTGAGGTTTTAAAGTTAATCTTTCTTTGTTCAAATAAGGCTGGAAATTGCTTTAGCAGTACTAATTAGCATATATTTCGAAAACGACTCTTTTTCTAAATTTAATTAGTATCTGCCTTTTAAAAATATACTCATTACTATACTTTTATATTCGCAATATAAAAGTAAATCAATGCTCCTAAAATGTTGTCAAATAGAAAAATTTTAAAGCTCCTGATGCAGCGTAAAGATTCCAAGATGTTCAGTAATATCGAAAAAGTATATCAAAAAATTTGTGGAAGTATTTTCAAATCATTCAAACAAATGCTCATTATAATAGACATTATATTGGAAAAAATTAAGTCAATTTTGCACATTTGTTAAACTAAAAATATCCACAATTAGTGCTAAGCTAAAGCCATATCTAATTATTCCTAAAATATTTTCAAATAGAAAAGATTTGAAGTATCTGATGAGATTTAATAATTTCAAGATGTTCAGTCATATCGAAAAGGATACCAAGAAAATTGAGGAAGGATTTTCAAATCATTCCATTAAGTGCTCATTGTAATAGACATTATATTTGAAAGGTTTAAGTCAATTTAGCAAATGTGTTAAACCCAAAAATGCCCACAATCAGGGCTAAGTAAAATCCAAATCTAAATGCTCCTAAATGTCAAAAATAAAAACTTCAAATGAGATTTAAAATTCCGAGATAGTCTGCCATATTGAAAAGAATATCAAGAAATTTGTGGAAGGATTTTCAAATCATTCCAATCAATTCTCATTGGAATGGACATTATATTTGAAAGGATTAAGTCAATTTTGCAATTAGTTATTTTCTGCACTGAATATATTAAAAATATTGATTTAAACGACATCATTGGCTATTTCTAAATATTTTAGTCTATATGAGAAATATTCCCCTTTGCTTCCATTTATCTCGAGATAAATTTAAAAATTTATATGCTCGCATACAAAAAAATAAAATTCCCCAACCATTTCCCATTAACCACTCGTTTCTCAACAACACAGGAAGGCCACTGCATAAAAGACTCCGGGGCAAAGTAAAAAGCAACTTCATCACAACCATTACACTGCTGTTGATACTCATTTCGATACACTTACCAATCTGAAAAGCCATGGAAAATTTATTTCTCGACCAACCGGTTCTTGGAAGTATACCTGAGGGCGAGACATAAGCGTTCGTTTCTATATCGGAAAGTATTCTTTCCCAAAGGAAGCGAAAGTTCTCGAAAATTCGAAAGAGATAGAATGCGAGATGCCACAAAATAAACCAAGGCACTTTTTTGAAAAATTTTTTTACCGTTCCTTTTTTTTTTTCCTCTTCGTAGATGGATGAAATCTCGTAATGCTGCCTGGTCCCTTCGTAATCCTTCTCCTTCCCTCGGGGTATACCTGTTTCACCACTGGAAAGATTAGTGAAACATTTTCCAGGAGAACAAAAAAAATTGCTGATGATGAAGGGATGGAGTTGTGGAGAATTCTTCCTTCCTCTTCAAATGCAAATGCAATGTAGACGCATTTATTGGGTAAAGTCTTAAAAGATGTTTATGGAGATTGTCGGGAAATAAGTGACTTTATTTCTCTTTTTTATTTTGTGGAGGTTTTTAAAATTAATCTTGCTTTGTTGACATAATGCTTAAAATTGCGTTAGAAGTAATTAATTAGCGTATATTTCTAAAACGACTCTTTCAAAATTTAATTAGTATGTCCTTTAAAAAACTATACTCATTATGATGCTTTTATATTCACAATGTAAAAGGGAATCAATAAAGTAAGGGTGAAAAGTAAAATTATAAATATTAAATACTTAATTCTTCAATAAAATAATTTAAAAAATGAAGCTTGATACTAGAATATTTTTGAAATTGTGTCCAGACTTAAATACACTTTGATACATAATTAAATATTTTAAATACATAATTGTCAATAAATCAATACATAAGAATTTTCGTTTCTTTCTATTTTTTTACAAATAAAATTAGCGAAAAACCATTTTCGCTAATCAGGTATTTTTAAATTTTCAAAGATTATGAAATTTTAAATGAAGAATATGTTAATTAGTTTTTATAATAAAGAATTTAACTTCCATTTTATATTTTAAGAAATTACAATAAGTATATTTTAAATTAATGAATTTTTAGTATGCATCATTTTATTATATTTCTTCAAATATTCGTTTATTTTTTAATTTATCAAATAGATTAATTTAGTCTATCAAAATTAAAATTGGAGATTATAACAGCAAGTTGATTTCAGAACAATTTGCAATGTGAGACGTTCATAATTCATATAGCAATTTAGCAATATCTAAAATTTAGTAATATTATTTAAGATTATTAATAAATGATTATCGTTAATGATAACTAAATTATTTCCTTCTTCGAGGTAATGTTGATGATAAAATAACAAGAATTATAATAAATTATTATACTATTCGACGAAATAATAAATAGTTAACTTCTTGTTAACCTTCCATTTGTAGGATTTCATTTAACAAATTATTTAGAAGTGGGTCCTTTTTAGTTTTTGAAAGAATACGTTACGTGCATTATTCATATAATTATTAATTGATGAAACTGTAGTTGAAATATATTATGACTTTTGGTTAGTATACTGGACTATTTTGCATCTTCTAAATTATATTTGATGTCTTATATTTAAAAGACACCTCAGTTATTTAAATTGACAAATGAAATATAGTCGGAATTTTGATTAGCACATCTTTTCTGATTGATGATTAAATGAAATTGTTCAAAATGTAGATGCTTTTAAATTTCATAAACAAAATTTGAAAACTAACATTGATTTCAAAAAATTTAGTTAGAATTTATGTTGAAAATCTCTATAATATTTAGCATTTCCAAAAGTAATATTTAAAATATTAAATGAATAACAGTAATAAGTATTTTATTTAATTTGTTGCACTTAAAAATTTATTTAAGGATTAAAATAAATTAAAACTCGTGGAAAATTTCCATCTTTTATAGATGGATCAAGATACGTTTTGTTTATATTCCCCATATTTTTTATTATTTTTTTAGAAAAATGTTGTTAGTAGTTATTTTTAAAAATAACCAAATAGGAGTGATAAAAAATAAATAAAAAATTTATAAGAGTGTTTGCTTTTTAAAATTTTGTCAATCAAAAAATTATAAATATCTATTGTACATTAAATACTTTCTACGACCAGATACGAATGCTATCAATATCAGCTTTCTTTGTGTGGATCAATTAAATTATAAAAATAGAATAAAAAATATTTTTGTTGCTTTTGTTTTTATCAAAAGAAAATGGTAATGAAACCTTGACTTGAAAAGTCATTTATATCTCAACTCGTTGTTTTATTGATTTCCTAATTACTGATAACCAGAAACTATACATTTTATGATTTCATAGATAGAAATATATTACAAATTTATTATAATTAAAGTGTCTAATATATACAAAGAATTTGTTTCTCATAATAGTGTATAATAACTTATTTGTTTATTGATCAAATATTTTGAATAATATGATTTCTATTTTTCTGTATTAAATATTTAACAGCATAAATAATATTTAACTTGTTTATTTGAGATAATTATTCAAGGGAAATTCTTTTTCTAAAAAGATGCACTTTATAAACGTGAAAAAATAAAAATTTTAATTAATTTATTTTATATCAACATTAAAAAAATCTTTCTGATTAAATGATTGAATTAATGAAAATCAAACTTTGCAATGAATAAAAAAATAAACTACGAAATCGTTAAAAATGGGCTTAGATGTACAGGCAGCCTTCACCGACTTTGTTTTTTACAATTTTTAAATGCTACCATACAAGTTTATTGAAAAGAAAAGAGAAAATATTATCCAGTAATTGAATTGAAATCCAACCTAATTTGATCGAAACTCTTTAAAGCATTTTTGGAACGTATTAGTAGCTTAGTATCTCAGTTACGGTTCAGAATTTTGAAAAACATTTAACTCGTTAAATATTATTTTATTTCATAATGTTATTTATTGATCAAAAATCTTATACTCGTAAGGACTATAAATTTAAGTTATTCTAAATGAAAAATTGTAACAGATAGTCCGATTCTTGCAGGTCAATACTAATAATATTTATTCAATTTAGTAAATTTGACTTTTATGTAATTAAACGTCAGATTATATAAAGATTTATCTAAAAATTGGAACTCAATATTTTATCCTGATGGCAGTATAAAATTGTTTAATATGAACTTGTTATATATATATGAAAATAATGAAAACCGTGTTAGAAATCTATTTAAAATCGCTGGCTCCATAATTTGCAAATACAATTCAATGGAGTTTATTTATTGTTATATTTTAACTTCTGGCTTACAGAATTGTATTTAAGAAATAAATAAAGCCGAAAGAAATATTTCTTATTGATTTTGAAATCTTAGTGTCAAAAACAATAAAAATATTTTATGCTATATATAGAAATAGAAATATTTTATTTTTTTAATGAATAAATCAAAATAAAGCAAAAGAAAATATTAAACGTTTTGATTTGGTTCATAAATCTACTATATAATAATACATAAATGTTTGATTCTTTAAATATAATATTCCATTTATTGTCTTTATCATTAAATCGAGTGAAATAAGTATTTAGTTTTTGCTGTTCAATAAATTCTGATTTTTGCAAGAAGGAACTTGTTAGTATATAACTTTTAACCACGTGTGTCCTCCAGAGATATATAAAACTTTTCTGACATTTATAAATCAATTAACTGAAATGTAATTGTGAAATATATTTATCTCTTGGCACAACATTATCCATGCAAATTTGAAAAATAATAATACCTTAATAAGCATTAAAATGTAAGCGTTTATGAAGGTTAAATTCAATTGTAAAGAATCAATCAAACTTTAATTATTAATTAAACTGTAATATTTTCATATAATGATATTTTTCTACGATGGCGAATTTAACTTTTTTGTTATTATCTTGACTTTCTATTACTGTTTAAATATTGAAAAAGTAAACTGCATTAAAGGTTAAAATTGAAGTTCTGCTTTTGAAAATTTCACTTACAAATTTCAGTTCAATTTACCAATGATTAACATGAGAGATGATTTTCCACATAGAAATTTAGGATCATATTATATTCATGTAAATATTAACTTATCGATTTTCTTTCAATTTTTCATATCTTCAAATAACTTGTTTTCTGGTATCTTGATTAAAATTTGGATGAAAATCTTACAGATGATTAAGAAAAAAATTGAAATACACAATGTACATAAAATATTTTATTAAAAAAAAAAAATCAAGCAAATCATCATGACGAATTGAAGTTCATTGGATGTAATTTGAACATGTATATTAAATTTCTTATTTTCTAAATCAATATTTTCAAAGCAAAAAAAAAATAGAAATAAAATTGAAATATAGTAATATTCGGTTTGTAAATATTTTGAAGAATCTACACGGCATATTTCAGCAACATTGTTAAAGCTTTGAAACATATTCTAACGTTACCAAAATTACTTTCTTTATTTCTCCCTTTCAGAAAACCTCTGCATATGAAGCAGCTTTCTAAACGAACACTGAAAATTCCGCTGAACAAACAATCCATTGTCTTAAGATGCCATAGAACTCAGTTTACCCTGTTGGCGTAGCGTTTCTTTAACTCATCCTCTTCCAATTAAAGAATCATTCTTACATCCTAATAAAGCTAATTACTCTAATGAATACATCATCTCGAGCACAGCGGGAACTCTGTTAGAGCAACACGCAATGCGAATGCACTCAAGAACTCTCATCAAAATATTAGATTTTTCCTTTTCCCCGGATAATGATGACTTTTCCTGTAATACCCTAAGCTCATAATAGGATCCGGGAAAATATATCTTAAGTTCTGTGTGGAACAACTTAGTGCTTCCCAAAGATTGCTCAGAGAAAACTTCACCCGGAAGAGTCTTCCGGGAGTTATTCTTGATTGCAGTTGACTTTCCCGTTTTTTTTTATTTTGGGAAAAACAGTGAGTCAAGTCAGGAAAAAACTGGACTTGGATAAATCTTATCCGAGAAATTCGTGATTATTGTTAGAAGAAATGATATAAAAAAGGGTTTCTTGATATTATTATCTTATAGTGATTTTATATCTTTATGTATTTCGTAAATTTTGCAAAATAAATCATAATTGTGATGTGAGGAAAGGAGATATTGCTTGTAATTATTGGTAAAAGATATTTATAATATTTATTTAAAAATTTAATGTTGAGTTAATATTTTTACATGCATGACAAATTTATAAAAGAAGGGGTTATAAAATAGAGCAATAATTACATTTCAATAGCGGTCTGACGGCCGAGTGGCTAGCGCTCTGGTGCTCAGTACAACAGGTATCGGGTTGAAATCCCATGGGGTTGCAGTGGTTCGGAATCCACGTTAAAACGTAGGTCCCGGTCCTTATAGAGCGTTGCGGGGGCATTGTTACTCCGCGTCCGTGGCTTACCTTTAAGTTACACGCGCCCCCTGGGTAGCGCAAAATGAGTAACGTCTGTGCAGCAATTATGGCATAAAAAACACGGTCTATTTACCAGCTGTATTAGGAAAAAAATTACATTTCAATTTAATGATTAGTTGATACAACAAATCTCAAATAACAACAAATCTGCCTTTGTATTGTAACGTATCGGCCTGTACTAGGCAAATAACCGCTTCAAGAACACGGTCACTTTCAGATTCATGAGGAAACTTTAATTTTTATTTGCAAGCAGCATATATATATATATATATATATATATATATATATGCAGAACTCTTTTTACGAATTATAATTTACAAAAACAAAGGGAAATTAAAGATATCAATTGATTTACAAGTGCAGTTCACTCAAGGGCAGATATTTTCAGAGTTCTCGCGTCTAAAACGAATCTATTTCACCAGGTCTGCGACAGACCTTAATTATCATACGACGTGATATATGAAACCACAAGTTGCTAATTTTGTATGTAAACGGAATTTTCGGACTGATCAGTCACTTTCAGTAAAAGAGTTTCAAGAGAACTTCTTGTCGTTTTGTTGCAGAACTCTCATGTTCTTCTTCAAAAAACTCTCTTTAAGAAAATCAGTCAAGAAGGGGGAGGGTCAGATTCCTTCAATTCTCAATGGAGTCGACATTTTTCAAAGCATGGTCTATCCCTAATCACGATGCAACAACTCATGACATATTCCACATTTCATTTGTAATTTATTCGATCCATGAAGGTCGCGCAGATAATCGCTAATTTCATGAGATCTCATTATCCATACTGAATATCTTCTATCAGATTTGAATGGTAAGCTGTTGTTCTCATTAGTACAAAACACTAATTGCATGTAATATAAATAACTACGATACTGCTTATATGCTTTCAGAATTGAGTGACAGGTTGTTAGTATGCCCTTGTTAAAGAATATACATTTCTTTCCCCTGCGGATGAAATACTACAAGTCTTCTCGTGAGAAAAATTCTGCAATATAGTAGTAGACACCTATCTCTTCAGCACATGGATTCACAAGCAATCGTCGTATTAGTATCTTTGACCTTTATGTAACAGCAAGTTACAATAATTTCCATCATGAGAAAAGCCTTCAAATGTAAAGTGAAGTAATGCGATGTGAAATGAAATAATTTTCAAAAATTCCTTGAAAATTGTGTGCAATCTAAGGTCCAAAATTGTGCAATAGAAAAATACATCAACATTCAGTTACTGTCTAGGCGATTCAAAATATAATATCAGAACTAATTAATCACTATCTTGTAGGCCCCACCTTGCACGCAGTGACATCTAAATCTTTTTGGCATGAATACTTAATTGTTTTAAACACTGTTACTGATCAGTTATTGATAGACTGGCTAAACTACAAGATGGCAAAATTCTATGCACATTCGAGGAAATTCAAATTTTTTTTTCTTTGTTTAAAATTTGTTATTTGTAAATGGAAAAATTATTGAGTTATCGCGTATGTGCAACCATTAATTGTTTTTATTCAGTTTCTGCTCATTTTTATATTTAAACCAATCTTTTCGTTTCAAATACGTTCTAGAATTATGTAAATGGGAATCCTTAACATTTCATGAAAAACCATAAATTTGCTCTATAAAAGTAAAATTAAGGAAATATCATCATTAAATTTTTAAAATCATAAACATATTATAATTTTAATGCAATTATTAATAACGTTTAAAATTAAAAAGATAACGAATATCTAACTATAATGTAACAGGAAAATGTATGATACAGAAACGCATTAACTTTTTTTTTTTTTTTCATAAAATTTTTCTAGTTAATGTATAATATATGTCAATTTCAAACAATAATCGGCTTGACATTTTATCATATTTTTATCACATTTTTATGTAAAATTTGTCTACAAATGTGTAGCGTTAAAAATACAAATGACAAACTAAATTGAATTTTATGAAATAAAAGGTCTCAGCTGGGTATAATCAAAGAAGGAAACTTGATAATATTTAAGCATAGCTATTTTTAGTTTTTTTATTCTTTCAATATAATAAAATTGGATGATCAAAATTAAACATGTCGTCTAGATAATTTTAACGTGCAAAATTTCTGTAAAATTATTTAGTATAACTTAAAAGAAGGTAGATCATTTTAATTATTCAGTACAACAACTTTAAAAAAAAATTAAATAAATATTTAATTATTAAATATAGTAGGATGAAAAAGGCAATTTGCTCAAACTAAAACTTTTAAAGAATTTTAATATTAATTTACAGTGTCGTAGTTAAATAATAAAAACACTACATGATAATTTCCAAGAAGTTTTAGTATAAAGATTTTAATTCTTAAATAGTTCAGAAAATTTCTGGAAAGAAGCTGCATTTATTCATTTATTATTAATGTAGTACGCTAAAATAATTATTTTATTTTATTTCATGTCTGCTATTATCAAATCAATAATTAGAAAACAGTACATTTTCCTCGTAGTTAAAGTACAGGCATATGCATAAAACTTTAAGAATTTATGAAACATTCATACAAACATTCTTTTTCTTTATTTTCAACGGAATGATGTGTGTTCAAGTAAAAATATATAGCAATTTCAATTTCTTAGTGTATATTATATATATATATATATATATATACACTGAAGAGACAAAAGTCATGGGATACCTCTTAATATCGTGTCGGCCCTCCTTTCGCCCGGCGAAGTGCAGCAACTCGACGTGGCATGGACTCAACAAGTCGTTGGAAATCTTCTGCAGGAATATTGAGCCATGCTGTCTCGATAGACGTCCATAATTGTGAAAGCGTTGATGGTGCAGGATTTTGGGCACGAACAGACCTCTCGATGATGTCCCATAAATGCTCGATGGGATTCATGTCGGGCGATCTAGGTGGCCAGATCATTCGTTGGAATTGTCCAGAATGTTCTTCAAACCAATCGCGAAAAGTTGTGGCCCGGTGACATGGCGCATTGTCATCCATAAAAATCCCATCGTTGTTTGGGTACATGAAGTCCATGAATGGCTGCAAGTGATCTCCAAGTAGCTGAACATAAGCATTTCCAGTCAATGTTCGGTCCAGTCGCACCAGAGGACCAAGTCCATGCCATGAAAAAACAGCCCACATCATCACAGAGCCACCACCAGCTTGAACAGTGCCTTGCTGACAGTTTGGGTCCATGGCTTCGTGGGGTCTGCGCCACACTCGAACCCTACCATCAGCTCTTACCAACTGAAATCGTGACTCATCGGACCAGGCCACGGTTTTCCATTCATCTAGGGACCAACCGATATGCTCACGTGCCCACGAGAGTCGCTGCAAGCGATGACGTTCTGTCAGCAAAGGCACTCGAGTCGGTCTTCTGCTGGAATAGCCCAAGAAAGCCAAATTTCTCCGCACAGTTCTAACACAAGTCCCTTGTACGTTCCACATTGATTTCTGCGGTTATTTGACGCAGTGTTGCTTGTCTGTTAGAATTTACGACTCTTTGCAGACGTCGCCGGTCTCGGTCGTTAAGTGCAGGCGGTCGACCACTGCGCTGTCCATGGTGGGATGTTATGCCTGAAATTTCATACTCTCGGCACACTCTTGACACAGTAAATCTGGGAATGTTGAATTCCCTAACGATTTCCGAAATGGCATGACCCATGCGTCTAGCTCCAACTAACATTCCGCGTTCAAAGTCTGTTAATTCCCGTCGTGCTGTCATCATCACGTCAAAACCTCTTCACATGAATAACTTGAACAGAAATGAAAGCTCTGCGAAAGCACTGCGCATTTACACCTGTTCTACGCGATGCTACTGCCATCTGAAAATTTGCATATTGCTATCCCATGACTTTTGTCACGTCAGTGTATATTGATATTTATGTGTGTGTGTGTCTTTGAAATGCTATAAAATCTTCTTAAACTCTTTGAGTTAGTAATTTTTGGGATTTTATCAATATTTATAATTGCTTTTGCATTGATTATCATCTCTATGAAAAGTGTGAATTATCTTTTATGATTAACGCGTTCATAAAAGTACTAATTTTTATTACACATTCAATACACTTTCATAAAAGTGCTGATTTTCATTGCATGTACAGTACACGTTCATAAAAGTACCGTTCCTAAAATTACTGATTTGGAAGTTCTGATTTCAAAATTGAAATTTTGCCTATGCCTATGATTTTGATAGATTAAATTTATTTTGGCTATGATTAAAATTTTTTCTCTAAAGATCTAGACCTATTTTAGATAAAACCTATTTAGACCTATTTTTAAAGATCTAGACCTATTTTAAGATCTAGGCCTATGATTTATATATAATAGATAATTAAATAAAAAAAAGCATGAATAGATTAAATAATGCTTCATTTCTGATCCAATGATATTTGCAAGTTAACATTCAAGAGTACTATTGTTTGATTGAAAAATATAAAGTCGTGATTCTAATTGTTTAAGTATGTTTCAAATTGACTGTTTGGTCAAACTTTTACTGGTTTTTTTTTTCAAGGTGATATGTGAATTTTAAGAAATCTGTCCTTGAAACAGCTTCCCGAAGACAATAATCTTCTTGTGCTTGGCTGTCAGATCAAGGTGTTGCTTGTCATCAGATGTTGCTAACCTCAGAAATAAGCCATAATTTGTACTGTAGATATTTGTAATATTTTGTGTTCAATCACATGCTGGCATCTAATAAACTTTAAAAAAAACTCTTTTTAATTCCTTATTACACTTTTTTTTTTTATAATAATTAATTAAAAAGAAGATTCTACCGAAAGTATTTGATCATTTTTAAATATATGTCCTTTTTAATTTCTTATTATTAAATTATTTTTTTCTTCTTTTTCATACACATTTATTATTTAAATTAAACCTTTTATCTTTAACTTTTACTAATACTGATTTTTAAAGTTATATTTTGTTTCCTATGTCAAACAAAATCACTGTACCAAAAACCATTTGTTTCTAAAAGGTCATGAAAGCCATCCTGCATTTACTTTCTATAGACATCCTACGTAGAAAAACCACACCTGCCGGTCCATATAAAACGCTCGTAAGAAAACACCTGCAATGGCTCAGCTATTGAGAGATTATTGTTTCGCGAGAACAATGCCATACTTTCCTCACATAATAACAGAAAATGATGGTCAAAGTGAACGAGAAAAACACTGGCGTGATAGAAATCGTTTCATATTGGATGGGAGGTGTTCTATCAGAAAATCGCGCCCCAATGAGGGCGTATTTTTATAACGTGTGTTTTATGTGACTTGCGTGTACGAGACGCATCAAATGACGACCATAAATCTTGTCTTTTATGTTTTTCCAGTTACGAATAAAAACTGTTTTTTGGCGAATGACATAAAGGGAATTGAAAGAATGTCAGAACGGTGATCGCTCATAAGTGTAGATGTTGGATTTCAGATCTTGAAAGGAGTTTTCACTTGTGTTTTTATGCCGAGATACATTGTTAGTAATGTTGATTAAAAAAAAAACTACAACATAGTGTGATATTTTGCGTTTTAATTTGATTTTGTTTTTAATTTAATTGTTTAATTTCAATAATTTTATTGTTTTCTGTTTAGTGTGCACAGTCATCATATTCTAGATAATTGTTTTAAATGCACTATAATCCCTCACTTATACGTTAATTTTTTTTTTATTTTTTTTTGTATTGAGTATAAGATACAGATTGCTCTATATTTAAAGTAATTATCTAGGGTACATAATGAATATATAAGGAATTCCCCGTGTGGTTCCGGTTTAGAATAGCCCCACTGTAGCCCAGGCATGTCATAAAAGGTGACTAAATGGGTACCCAGTGCCTAGGGGTATAACTGGATGGGGTAAAGTTAGACTTCTCTCTTTGGGTGCACCATATCTTGTGCCGCAATGTCAAGCACAAAAAGAAGCTACATTTTTTACCATTTATCATAACTCGTCGTTTTAAGACACGCGTCCATGGACTTGGTCTAGATGTTGTGGTCGACCAAATGGGATAAGAAACAACATATAAAAAAGTTATATATGGTAATCGTTCACTTATACACAGTCCATGAAAGGGTCAAAATTAACAGTATATATCAAGGATACATGTAACGTAAAAAATGTAGACATTTCTTTTATTCTATACCAGTTTTTAACAATGCCATACTTTCCTTATATAATAAAATAAGACCATGACCAAAGTGAAGGAGAAAAACACTAACATCAATCATATAGTTATATAGAATGTGATCACTATGTTAATATTAGAATTAATTTCCTAAATAACTTAAAAATTAAAAATATATATATAGCATAATTTTATAATTGCAAATACTGTAAAAAACTTCTGTGAAGCTTTAAAAATTATTTTAACAGTCTTTTTAATTAATTGAAATGCGAATAATTAATTCAAAAGAATCACACACCACAACAACGATTGCACATAGTTGAGGATATTTTTGATCTGCATCAATTATTTAATCAAAAATCTAGACTTAGTTGCTTACTTCATTACTTCACTAAATGTCCATGATATTTTTTATTGTTCATCCAATTCCATAATCACATAATTTTCATCCATAATCATAATCTCATTAAATTCATCAATCATCTCAGTAATGGTTTGCTTTTCTTCCACTTTTCGTAATTTATTTAATCAGACTAGCAGAGAAGACTTTCTTTTTATATTCTTGTGAAAGAATTAAGCTCTAAAAGAATTTCTGATTGCAACTTTCTTTCAGTTCTTTTCATGAAGCGCCTAGCTTAGGTAGAGCATTAAGATTGGACTCTTAAATATTTCTCATTTTAAGAGAGTGCAAAAATTGTTAGAATCGACAAATTTTTTTTTAGTAAACTTTTCCACAAAAATAATAACCCAATCGAGATAAATTAAGAAAATAAAAAGAAAAAAATATTCCTTTATATGAAGATATGGAAGGCAGCAGAAGAAACTAATCATTTGAGGAAGGAGAATAGATTGAAATTCAGTTTCAGAATTTGTATGGTTAAGTAAAAATAACATTAACTTGTGATATAGAAATCATCTTTGAAACAATGATGCATTAATGAAAATCAAATAACAATATATTGTTATACTTTCAGCATAAGGTGTGAACAACAATATTTCTGATATGTAAAAGTCATGATATATAAATAAGATAATTCTAATACAAAAAAATGACTTTAAATATTTTGAAAGAATTATTTTGAAAAGTATTCTTAGAATAAGATAATACTCAATTAATTATATATTAAAAAACTTAAACTTAAACTTAATTAAATTTATGTAAAAAATCAAAACTATTATTCGCTATATGACTATGTTTAAAAATAGAAAAATATTTGAAAGGATTTGTTATATCCTTATTTGTATTTACCTTTAATTAAACCTAATATTTCTTATCCTACAAATGCACACATTAATTTAAAACAGTATAGAAATTTTCACCAATAAAATTATATGTAACTGTACACATAACTGTTGCTGTGCCACAAGAAAATCTTTTATTTTCATCAGCATTTAGGAATTTTAGTAAATAATTGCAGGGGTAAGGTGGAAACAGATTTTATTTCTAGTAGAAACACAATGTCACCTGATGTTGCTTCACGTACTGTAACTGTAATAAATGCCCCCTACATACTATTTAATGAAAAATTTACGATAGAGCATTTAATATACGTACAAACTATATTTTAAATAGAAACGTCACCTTTTATGGGATATATAAAATAATATTATTATATAACATATATCATTTATGTTTAATACAAGGTTTCATTGGTATGTAGTCCATGATATCACAAAACTTCGAAAAGCATAAAAAATAATACTAAAATGTAGATCAAGATTTCAGAATTTAAAATACTTGAAATAACTAATATTGCCTGAATCTTTGCGATTTCCCCATAGAAACCCAGACTGTTTTTTCCCTTTAATAAATTTCATCAAATCGTCATCCTCATACCGAATTCATGCAACTAAAAATATTATCAGATTCAGGCAAGCGATAATAATATAATGTTTGTGCAATTCATAAATCATATTTCTGCATTTAATAATAATACAGTTTATTGCACAGATTTAAATGAAATATGTTATATTTATTTACTTGTCAGTAAAAACAAAAATAGTTATTGTTTTCCCATCCGAACTCACTGATTCACGAGAGGTACACAGACCCCAGTTAAGAACCTATGCTTTACGTTAATAAAAAAAAAAAGCCATACAATGAAATAAAAGACGCGAAATTAAATAAAAATTCATTTAATAAAAAGAAAATACATGAATAAATATCATGTAATGAATAAGAACTCGTGTTATGGACAAGAACTCGTGCTGGAACATGCTGGATATGCAATTAAAAAACTTTGCCAGATTTCTGTTTATTGTTGTTGTTGTTTTTATTTAGTTTCGATTTTATGTAATGGAAAAAGATTGAATCTTTTATAGACATGATTGTCTTAGTTGCATAAATATAAAAATGATCGAAACTAGTTTGAATATATTTGATTTTCAATACAACTAGTTTATTTATAAATATATGAAAATAATACGCAAAGAAAATATTATTAATCTCATTGGTAATGGAAACTTTGGGACAAAAATAGGTAAAAATTATTTGCAGAATTAATGAATATTAACTATTTGAATTACTAATCCTTTCAGTGATCTCTCAAAAAAATGATTTTAATATATTCTTTTTAAAAAGCTATATTTAAAGGAATTGAATCGACAGACATATTTAACATTTCATTCAATTCAAATGAACATGAATATGGAATAGCAATTATTAATTTCTGATAAATATTATTAATATTTATTTCTAAAATAAATTGAAAGCCATTCTTATGTAAATAAATTTAGATTCCATGAATGAAACTAATGAGTCTTCATATTTATATATGTATACATAAATTTATTTTTTTTGCAGCAAAATCCAATGAATGAATTAACAAATTTTTAAGCACTGTGAATACATATAATTAATATTTTAAATTTATTAATTTGTCTGTGCATAAATATATATATAAATAATAACACCAGTTTTTTTCTTGTTGAATTCCTGATATACAGTATAACCAACAAATTCAAATGTTTTCAATACTCCTATTAAACTTAGTTCCAAAAATTTCTGGTAAAAGCCATTTCTATAATTTATTGCTACCTTATGGCGATCATATCTCTCCCCTGTAAGATATTCCACATCAACTAAGTGATGTGTTTATAATTTTTTCTTTTTGATTGTAGAAGCTTTATAACCTTTTTAGTTCACGAACATGGGCTTTTTACTTTACCGTGAACTACTGAAACCAAGCTCTTTAAATTGCTTAAGATTGTTAATAAAATTAAGTAAATCAATTCTCGTTTTTCCTGTGTGAAAAATATTCACTTGACTTTCAACTATAACTGGTAGCAGCTTCAGTGCTTTTAGAAAAGTTGCTAGGATTTTAAAAACATGCCAAAAAAAATTAAACATGACAAAATTCAGAAGTTTCGATTTGGAAAGAGTTCAATTTTCGGTTTTTCGTCTCTGCAAAACTTGTTCCAGAAAGCTACTGACATTGTCGCTCTGTTCTTCTGACATTAGAATCTGTCTTTTTCGAAAGAGATCTCTGCTCCTTAATGAAGAAGTAGAGGACAGGAAATTATAATTTTTATGTGCTTCCATCATGTGTTTTTCACCTCCGATATTGTCCTTTTTCAAGAATCTTCGATTCGTTAAATTAACTCAGTCTTGAGTTCCTTATAAATATCGGTTATACTGTATTTCAATCTCTCACTTTCCTACAGTGTACTTTCAACTTTTAAGATTTCAAAAATATGCGCGAAGTGTTCTGTTTATATTCTGTAATTACACCAATTTTGCTTTTCCTCAATTACGTCACATAACTATAGAATTAGATCGCTATACTATTACCTACTAAACTTAGTTCCACATTTTGTAGTAACAATCACTTTTAACTGTTGTAATTCTGTGATTTACGCTACACGATGGCTCTCAGCCTTTTTTTCCTATAAGATAATTAACTCTGCTTGTGACGTGTTTATAATTTTGAGACTGCAGAGATTTTATAATACTCGCAGCTTGTGAATATGGCCTATCAAAACTGGAAACAAATTCTATAAGTTTCTTAAAAATATTAATAAAATTAAGTAAATAGATTCATGTCATTTCTTTTATCATCAAAATCGATTTGGAACTCGATTATAATTCAGAACTTTTTCCATGCAAGCACACACACACATGTGTATATATATATAAATATGGGTGTGTGTTGTGTGTACGTGGATATCTGTGTGTGTGAATGTATGTGTGTGTAGATTTTATTGCATTTGGATAGAATTTAGTGCATAATATATAAACTTTCTCTGGCTCAGGTGTAAAAGAACACCGTTAGTGAGAAAGCAGAATACGAAACGAATGCAGCTGTATATAGACTTTTTACGATACTGATGATATTCTAGTTTGTTTATTATAATATTAAATTGTATGTCTTATAGATATTTAATTGTAAATAAGGGTGCATTAAAACTAATGCAAAACGAATAGCCTGTTCTCTTAAATTACCTAGATATCGTAATTTTACACCACTACACTGCAAAAATGGGAGTTCGTCCTTGGATGAGGTCGTTCACTCGTACGAAGTAGAAGTTTGAAATAGATATTCTATCTCGTTTAAAGCAGCTATCCTGGAACCAATTTGATGTGCCGAAAGCCATAAGCCGGCCTAGTAGAGATTTTTGAGAGTTCAGTCACCCTGTCAAAATGTTCTAGATAAAACCGACGACCTGGCAGGAAGGAGTTCTCGATAAACTGCTATCGGGCCACAGAGCTCTGGATCAAGACCTGTCCTAATACAGAGATTATGATTGGTTTTGGATTAAACTGAAGAGTTTCGGATTAACCGCCGCCTCAGGCTACAAAGTTCCTGATTGATTTTGAGATCACCACGACGTCAGTTTTCAATATTCATCTGAAAAGGGTGTACTCCTTATATCTTGGAGGAATATACACCATTTTTTCCAATAAGAGGATTTTCACTGGTGTTTGAGTGAAAATTTATATAAGCCATTTTCAAACTTCAATTTACAATAACTTTCGCGCCGTATTTTTCTTGTGTTAAATTTAATTTCAATTTACATATTTATATTTCCCTTAAAACTAAAACTTGTAGCTTATAAGTAATTTTTTTTTATTTCATTGTGTTTCAATTCAAAATAGAAAATAATAATTTGTTTTGAATATTTGATGTTAATTTAATTTGTTTAAATTTTATGTAAATACTTTTATTTGTTTTATTTAATCAATATTCGTTTCATTTTTTTCTCGTATGCATAATATAGATATTTTATGTCATGGGAAACGCATTTTGATGTTTTTAATTTATTCTTGGAAAGTTTCTTTAAAAGACTTTTTCTGAATATTTTTCTATTTTATATTTTAAACTATTGTTCAACTGTGAATATCAGTTATTATTATTTATATTTGTAAATCTAAATTTAAAAAAAAAAAAAAAATTTTAATGGCTTTGGAAAAAGGTCTTAAGAGAGACTTGAAAATTGAAAGGAGTTGTTGATGTGTATTTTTAAAGTATAGATTATAAGAATGATGGGGGATATCTAAAAGTGATTACAAGGATGAAGGGGTTAAACACAATTTTAACGGAGAACGACGAATTCCATATACAGCTGAATAAGCAGTTGAGGAACGATGGCTTATAGAAAATACCAACGTCAAAAATATACATGTGAATTGTACATGTTGAAAAATATACATGTTGCGAATGGCAGCTGAAAACTTACAACATTATATTGGCTAGGGTAACATTCATTTTATACAATTTAGGATTTTAATGCAGAAGTTCAATACTGAATACTGAGTTTATATTTAGTTATTTTTGGTACTCAAACTTGTCGCGTATTAATACCGGAAAAAATAAGGTGTCACAATTTTTGAGGTTTCTTCCTTAGAAATAAATTAGTTAAATGTTCATGAACAAGAAGAAAAATTATCATTATAGTAAAGTAATTTTACTGAAAGGATTTCGATTGACCCGCAACAAATTCTGTCAGTTACTTGATACCCATATGAAAAACTGAAGACAATACCTGTCGATAATTTTATCAATAGTTTTATACGTACTTTGAAAGTTGAACATCAATATTGAAATTAGCATTCGATCAACTAAGGCATTTAATAATCACGTATCAAATTTAAAAAAGTTTACCACTTATTTTAGAAATAAATGGAGCAATATGGTTTTAGTAAAAAACTTGATAATTATGAGACAGTAAAAAGACCAACGAAAACATTTCTTTACAGTGGAGATGAACGATTTAAGCATAACAAAATTGGTGAGATAGTTCGTCTGGAAAAGGACTTCCTTATAAGTGCGAAAGCAGGATTATAAAAAATGTTAGGAATGTAGAGACAGCAGACATTTTACGATCACATTGTCTTGAATTACTTAAACAAAACAGAAACCGTTCAGCTTTCCTAAACAGAGCTAATGAAAATCAGCCTTGTCTAATGGAAATCAGAGCTAATCATATCAATCAATCCGTTCTGCAATTCTTGAAGAAGAAATTCACACAAAAAGAATAAGATTAATAATAACACTGTAGTTGCATTTGTCAACACAGGTAGCTCCATAAACCTTGTGCGAGATGTGTGTAATGAATTGGTTAGCACTCTGAATATTTCTAACAAACAAATATTTTTAGCAGGAATTGGAGAATCACATATTTCAATTAGAGAATCTTTTGAACAAGAAGTTAATATAGGTTTGAATAACATCATTTCGACATAGGATGTAGTGTCAAGATCACAGTTAAATATTCAGGTGAATCTGATATTTTTGTCAGGCTTCACTAAATTTCACCAATAATAATATTGAATTTTGAAAATTTGAAGCGGAGACATGGTTAAAACACAAATCCGGATTATACCTCTACGATGAAGTTTAACTAATTTTAGTGAAGCACTAATAAAAAAGTAACTTACGGACTTGATTTTTTTGGTATAATTTATATAATACTGAGATAAAATTGTGCCAAAAAATAGCAACCTTTCTACCTGACATAACAGAATTTTGCTTTAAGTAAGAGAGGGCTTTAAATCCACACATAGATGATTTGTAAAAGTTTGAAAACATGCTTTGATTTATTGAAACAGAAGATCAAGACAGAAGTATTTTCCCATTATAGTTGTTGATATCTCATCTTTATTGGAAGTAGGTTATGGTGTAAAAAGTAGAGTATGGTATAACTCACAAAGACTAAGTTAAGAACCAAATGAGTCTATCAAAGAGAAGACAGTCAACCTTGGAATGGTTATTCTTGAATGGTCACCTTCTTGAATGGTGTTATTCAACCTCTAATGTGCTTCAATTCTTATCAAGAGCATTAAAAAGAAAATTCGCATAGCATGCAATGCTTACAAAATTGAAAAAATCTCTTAAATGAATTAAATCCATTTTGATTTTAATTCCATTTTAAATAGGTGACACAAAGCATGGAATAAGGTGAGCTTTTAAGATAAAAATTATCTGAGTCAGAATTCAGGCTATTGTTTATACTATCAAAGATAATTTTGGATTTCTATCGTATGAAGTATAAGAAGGAAAAGAGGCTTTCCTTTCACATATCTGAAATTAATGGTGATGGCAAAAATACCATCTTGGGATAAAGCTGAGTTTAATGTTGTACATCATCGACGTAATGGAAAATACACTGCTCATAGTGTTGCCAAAATCGATGATTTAGAACCAAAGAAGCAGATTGAGTGATTAAATCGTTTGTGTGTCATATCATCAGATTGTGGTAGACTCCGTCTTATCTTATTCGACAAACTAAATAGCAGATTGATCAACTGGTTTCAGATTGCTCAAATCAGGTCCACAATGCGAAGTCATTCCTTGGAAATTTTCTTCGTAAAGAGGATTTCCAAACGCAGATTGATTCGAAGTCGTTCTAGGAAACTAAAGAAAACTCCTAATAATCAAGAAGCTCACAAATTAACCTTCTAAAATCTATACCTTCTGAAAATTATTGTATGAAAGTTAAAAAGAGTTTTAAAGAAATCGTAATAATGGGGGCTTTAAAAGAGTTCCACCAGAAATTTAAAAATTTGTGATTGGATACGGCACGAAAAGTATAGGTTGGTGGATACCAAATACGATCCTGTGCGAAAAACTAAATTATGTAACCACTTAATTAATGTAACTACTAAAGTGAACAGATGCCTTTTCCTATTCGTCAGAGTACAAATATTTAACAGTAATCTAATTGCAATGCAATGCTTTCGATGCAATATTGTTCATCATGCCTCCAAGAACTGCAACTTGAGGCCCAGGTGCTTGAATAAAAAGTGGTTTAATGTTTTTCTTATATGTGTTATAAATTCAAGGATATAGAAAGAAAAACGATGCATAATTAGAGTGTTATTTTTATGTAATATGGTTTTTTTGGAGTTTGAAGCCCCTTGAGGCCAGTGACATTCGGAATGGCCGAATCTGTAGGACTTTATTGCCTTTGAATAATATCCACAGATGAGCGGTGCCTGAAAGTCTGCCTGAAACGGATCATTTGCAATCCCTATCGTAAATCTATAGAATTGGATTTTATTGCCCTTGAATATTATCCACATGAGTCATTTACGATCTCCATCTTAAATCTGTAGATTTGGATACATAAACTCTCTCGGAATAAGGTGAAGCAGAACTCTGTGTATGTATGTTTATGAGTATTTTGTATGTGTGTGTGTGTGTGAGAGAGAGAGAGAGGAGGGAACTGAGTAAGCCACTGTTAATAGCCACTTAAGATACTATATCTTATGAAGATATGATTTAATATTATAATTATTTATTTACATGTATTTTAGATGTGTAATTGTAAATATTATAAATAGAGTACAATAAAGGTAATTGAAAACGAACAGCCTGTTCTTCGTTTTCAAATACATCTAAACACCGCAACTACATATATTTACATATATTGCTTTACATAATATTTAAAATTTATTTATTTACATATTACTGTAATACATATTTTCTATTTAAATATTTACTATAATAAAGACATAGAATAAATAATAATAATATTAAAGAATTAATGAATAAAATGGACATAGAATTATATCTCTGTAATTAACACAAATTTATTTAATGAAAAAGCAAATAAAAATAAGCTAGTGAATTTTAATGTACATAATTTTCTTTAATACTTTTAGTAAGTAACGTAAAATTAATTATGTAGAAAATAAAAATTTCGTTTTCATTTAAATAGAATAAGAATAAATCAACGATATCGCTACAGGAAGTCTGATAATTTGAGTATTAAACCATGCAGGAAATATTTAATTACACAAATGCATTTTATACGGAAACAAAAAAAAAAATTATTAAAACATTTTATTCTCAATGAAAAAAAAAATCGCAAATCCTTAATATAATTAAAAATAATTTGGGTCATATTCTGTTTATTTTTGCGTTAAGAGTTTCGTTGTTTTAAATTATATTCATATATATCTTTAACATAATATATAAATTAATTTTTGTATTTTATAATTCATTCATATTTATAATAATACTAAAAATACATTTTTAAGATATACTGATCTAATGCCCTAATATTAATGCTAAATATCGTAATGTAAAATATTTCTTGAACCATTTAGAAATAGCACGTTAAATTTTAATTTTTATCAATGTTTTAACCCTTAAATATATTTATTAATTAATGCCTACCCGTTGAAATTCTCTTAAAATTTGAAAGAATTTTTTATAAAAGAGTACATATGAAAATCTCAAGGCTAAAATACGCTACTACATTATATATATATAATTACAAGATATGAAAAAAAAATTATATTTTAAATGAAGATTATATTTCTTAAACTTAAATTGGTTCCAAATATTAATTTAAACTTTTTAAAAATAATTTTGTAGCTTTGATATATTGTAAATAAGTAACAAGTCTGCATGAGAAGAATACTTGTTTTGAAATAAATGCAAAATTGGAAGAATAAAAAAACGAAACGAAAAAATAATTCTTTTTTAAAAATTTATTTCTTCAATCAATTTGAATTTTTATTCAAGAAATTTTTAAGCATTCTAATATTTCTAAAAAAAAAAATAACTTCTATCACGAAAAATAAATAAAAATTGTATTCAAAATTTTTACAAAAAAAAAAAAAAAAAACAGCAAAAGAAAACAGACAGAAGATCTTAAAATACAATATCCAACATAGAAAATGCTACACTGTGAAGATTCTGCCGTATAAACATACAAACTTAGAGAAACAACTGGAACAAGTTTTGCATATTACGAAATACAAGTTGGTCATAATTACAACGCGGTATAGAAGGAAAGTAAACGGGGTATGAACAAACAATAGTCCCCTACACTCTGTGGCCTACATAATCCAGAAATCGGGAAGTTCTACGACACTTCAGAAGACACTTGTGGATTCAGAGATGTATGAGTGACGACACTAAAAGCAGCTCAGGCGATTTTAGGAGGGGCAAATTGTTAGCTTACGAATGGGTAGTTGACCTTAATATCATATCGCTGTTGAAATCAACATAGATTTGTTCACAGTGCAAAAAAAAATTGGACCAGTTGAATTCATGGATAAACTAAATATCAATCGTCACAAAGAGCCGGACCACTTAGACAATAACAAAATGTATGGATCATTGCATCCGACAGGTGGTAGACGGGTCCTAAAATCAGCATAATTTCGTCAAATATAGGCAATGACTTTAACCAAACTGTTATAGTTGAGGTATATAAAGATAGATTTATATATATCATATATATGAACTGTTTTTTGAAAAAAATAATATTAATTTTATTGTCTCGCTAATTTTCTAATTATTTTTGAGAAATGTTTAAGGGTGGTTCGACTGTATATCACTAAAAAAACATTTTTGATGTAAACAGTACACCAATTACATTAGCAATTGAAGCCTAAAATGTTAAAATTTAGTCATAATTTTAAACCTATAGATCGAAGCATTTAAATTAATATTAAATAAATTATAATTTTGAATTAACTACTGAAGTTGGAAAAATAAGAGATCAGAATCTCTTTTTAATAGATTCACGAGAACATGTGCTTACTTTTTACTAACTTTGAAGAAATTCAGGTGACGAATATTCAGAATGTAATATAAAAATTTTTTAAAAACAGTTTATATTTATTTAGTTACCTTATATTTCAAAATTTGTTGAAAAGTATTTATGCTGTAAAATACTAAAAAATATCATTAAAATACCTAAATTTTTGTTTTCAAATGCTGTGAACTTTTAATACCGTTAATTCCTAATTTACAGTATTTGAGTTAGTTCGTCACTTGTAATATAGTATTGATATAACAGTGATATATAACCCATAAAATAGTGTGTAATACAAACTCATAAAATAGTTTAGTTTTATAAAAATACACTCCTTTGTATATAATCGTTTCCTTATTTTTTACTTTTTTTAAATAAATATAAAAAAAAATGGCAATATATAATATTTCTACAAAGCTTTGCAAACTGCTTGAACATATTTTAAACACTTCGAATTTTATAACGAACTGTTTTGTTTATCAACTTATTAAAATAGTTTTTCATACTTTTATTCTTTTGTGGGCATTCTATTGTTCATATTTTATTGCATGTTGTGAAATTCTCTTGGGAGCTAATAAGAAACGACTGAAAAAATGAAGAATGAGTCCTGAGCAATTTAGTTCTTGTCAAATGTCAAGTCGCCCAAAGAGCTTGAAAAAAAAAAAAAAAAAAAAACTAATCTGAAATGATTTTCACACTTAATCATTCGCCTGAAGAAAAATCTTTGCACCGAAACGTAATAAACGGGATTTTGGAAAAATAAAAAATCACGAAAGAAAAATATGCGAAAAGAATTTAAGGATGAGGAAAAAATTAAATTTTGCTCCCTTCCTTCATTACCTTGAAAACTTTTTGACTTTTAGAAAAAAAAATCATAAAAACGTGTTATGAAATAATAATAAAAAATGAGGACAAATCTATAATATGAAGAACATCTTATCCACTCATAATTCTTTTTAAAATTTTTTTTGGGAGAAAAAAAAAAAAAATTGAAGACAAATATTTTTAAATCTAGACTCATTACAGAACGACTTTAAGATGGCTTTTATATAAATAAAAAACAATTAAAATATTTAAACATGCTTTGAAGGGTTTTTAAGATTTTACTACTCAAAAATACTACATATAAAATAATTCAAACTATAAGAGAATGCACTAACTTTTTTATTTGCATATTTTAATCTTCAGCGTTGTCTGCATAATTAAATTTACTCACCATAAGTTTAAATAAAGCTTATTGTTTATTCTAATAAAAGTTTATAGAAAATTTTCCAAAAACTAAAATTAATTTTTTTTTATATCCATTTATTTAATTTTTCATTAAATATTTCTTTTAGTCTAGTTTTTTTTTTCATACAATAATGGATAAGGCAATTGCCTTATCCATTATTGTATGAAAAAAAAGATGCAGAAGATGTAAGTGACCCTGACTGGCTTGTTAAGTAACAAAACCTGTAGTCCTATTAACAATGAGAGAGGTATATATTGCATACTTTGCCACAAACACTATTTAAATACCTGATTACTTTTGAACAAGTAATTTCTATTGCCTTCAACAGCGCAGGAAAATATGGTTCACTTGCATATAAAGCAGGATGTGTCATTCCTGATTGCCACTCCTCATGCTTAAGATGCCTTTTCGCCATGGGCACATTTTGGAATAATTACGTCTTCGGAATACATTTTGGAGAATTTGGAAACACTATTTCCAGGATATTGCAGTTTATTGGTGAAAATCCAGATAAGGATGATGTTTTCAGGCAGGATATTCCAAATTTTTAAAAGGATATCAAAGTTATTGAAGAAGAGTTAGTAATTATTAGTCCATTATTATTATGGATTGCCCCATCCATCATAAATCGATTGGTACCAAAAAGTAATCTGATGGTTATTAACTTTGTTATTCATAGCAGAAGACTTACCATAAAACTCAGCTCTACTAATAATAATGGTATCCAATACAACGTCATTACTTTTAATCCCTTCCAAGATTTAGACAAGGCGTATATAATTATGAAAACCATTGCTGAACCTAATACTCTCAAGTTCCCCCTTATTATGGTGCGGTTTGAAAGCTATGATGAAGATTTTCTCAAAGGTATTTATGACTCGTTTAACGAAGACATGAAAATTTCACTCACAGTAGACAAATATAGAATATTCCCAAATGACTCCGATCACCACGGAAGATCTGTGAGTATTTTAAGAATACAAGAACATAATTATTTCCATCAATCCAGCCGACACTTAAAGTGGTTATTAAAGACCTTCACATCAACACTTCATACCCTGAAATTGAAGAATCTTTGACCCTATTAGGGTTCAAGATTTCAAATGTCATTTAACTCATAAATAGACGAAACAGACAATCTCTACCAATCTGCAAGTGGCGCTTCTAAGATCTAAAGAAAATTACTAAAAGGTATAAAGTAAACATGTTGCTTTTCTTATTCATCAAAATAAAAAATATTTAACAGAAAACCTATTGCAATGCAATGCTTTCGATACAATATTTTTTATAATGGTTCTAAGAACTGTAACTTTGACCAAGATGCTTGAAATGTGGAAACGAAAATTTCCAGATGGACTGCCCCACTAATTAAGAAATCGAACAACCCATTTGCATTAACTTCGGTGAGTTGTGCGGTGTTGCTACATGGTGAAAATGCCAGAAGTTTCTAAACTTAGATTAATCCAACAAATTCCACCTACATGTAAATCCAGTTTCAGCTATTCTACAATCACCAAGAACGATGGAATAAACTCCAATAAATTAGCTGAGGCCGCAAAGAAAAATATTTTAACTACAGTTTCATCAGTAATTCTTTCTTTGTAATAAAAAAAATCATCTCAATAATATCCTCATCTGATGGACATGCTGACTCAGTATTGAAACCGAAGTGGACTGAATTCAAAGCAGAAAATTTTCAAATAGGTATAAATGGTATTGTAAAGCAATGCATTTAATTTTTTTGCATCTCACAAAATCAATTGACCATTTTTATTTTTCTACCACATTTTAAGAAAGAAAGAAAATTATAATCGCTTCGTGGTATTCCATTAACCCCAGAGCATCTAAATAAGTTTTAACATGAGACTTTGACGTAAAAATAAAAATAAAATTTATGAGAATTTTTTTTTCATTATTTTTTTTATAAAGTGCATAATTTTTTAGTCAGCAAAATTCCGGTGTATTATTTAAAAACATGCAAAATAAGTTAAATTTTAAGACTAATTTTGCTAAAATGAAAAATTGATTATGAATTATGCGCCTTTATAATTTTATCTTTAAGCAACATTACTCTAGACTAGTCTAACTATAGCTTAGTTTGCTAAGTATTACATGGAACAGCATGATTAACAAAAAAGGCAGCAATTTAAAAATAGATAGCACATAATTGTATTTGTCTATTAATATATGGAAAATAAAAGAGAATTCAATAAAAAAAAAAATTGAAATTTTAATATTATTTAATTATGGAGAAATATAAATTAAATTTTCTGTTAAAAGAAAGTTTATAATGATTATGATCTTTATTACAGCTGAATTATGTTCTGTTCGAGTGATTGTTATTGCATTCTATCATTCTTGAAATGAAAATCAAAAGTATTGGCATCTTGTCATTTGTCATCTTCTGTCGCAGTAATACTAAATTATATAATGCACTTAGATTGATAATATGTAGGAACCAGAAATTAAAATAGAGAAAAATTTCGCAATCAGCCTCACTCTCCTCTTGTACCTTTTTGGTTCAAAAATATAATTTCTTATTGTTTTTCTTACTTAATTAGATTTCTTATTAACAATAAATTACTTTTCTTATAACTGACTGTTTTAGTTTTGTATCAGTTTTGACACAGATAGTGACTCTTTTATTTCGATCTACAGGGTGATTATAATTAAAGTCCCACTTTCAAAATGCTGTAAAAAAAGAACCACTCGTCACAATGAGTTCAAATGTAGAAGAAGAAGAGGGAAACGGTACGACATCAAAAAGTTCCAAAGTGTATTAATAGATGGCTCTGTAAGTGGCATAAAGAAAGTGAATTCGACTGCCAATGACATTTTGAATCGAAATTGTAACGTATTTGGCATGAGTTGGACTTTAATCCAACTGTAATGTTCAATGTGCTTGATTGTTTCGATTTTTCGTCGGAAAAATGACTTCCAAATCCTTCAACAGTTGTGACACTGTTAATGGAATGTCCTTACAATACAGGAAGGGCATACCAAATTTTAATGGGAAAAATCGGTGTAACTTTTTTTTGGAACGTTTTTGATTTTATACCGTGTTTCCCTCTTCAAGTATCTTTATTTCACATTTGAATTCATTGTGACGAGTGTTTCTTTTTTTTTTTTACAGTATTTTGAAAGTAGGACTTTAATTATAATCACTCTGTATTTCAGGAGTGTTTGATGGATGATAACAGTTCCAGGTTTTTATGAAATCAAGCAAAAGTCTTTTATCGTCTAACAAATTAAACTTCACAAAGAAAACAGCACTCCATTGATCTGTAGGTCAATGGGCATGTCGATGTGTCCTAATCAATCGATGCGTATCTTTCTTATAATTGGTTTTCTTTCAGAATATTGTTTGGTGCAGCTTGGCTGAAGCTAACCCTCGTGCCACAACCCCCTTCCCCCAACACACTAATGAATCCATGCAGCAGGAAGAAACTTAAGTTAGGAATTTGATTCTAGATCCTCGAGCGCATTATGACAAATATAGTTCATAGGTGCTCGTTGTTACTTCTTGGCCTAATTGGTGATAATCTTCCAGATGCTCAACTTTTGATTAAAAATAGTCTTCAAAGTCTATGAAACACAGAATCCTCCATATTTATTCCTATAAACGCCTCTGTTTGATTTTGAACTAGCTGTAATTTTCCAATGACCTACTATTGCACTTCTTCCGGCGTATACGATATCTTTAAGTAATTGTAAGTATACAGCTGCTCATGATTTCTTATTTCGTAATTACAGTGAAACCCACACGCCCGTAAATTTTTAAAACAAATAATGTTTTCCAACTGCTACACTAATAAAAATGTAGGTTTTACAGAATAAAAATCTTTGTAAGTTTTTCTATTTTAGCATTAAAATTAATATGTAATTCTCTTTCGATAAGAAATAAATGAAAAATAGCTGTCAAATTTGTTTTAATTATTTAGCGTATTTCCTTTTCGATGATTCTAACGAAGATTTAGGAACTTCAATGAATATCCATTAAGCCCATACTTTTATGGATTTGCAGTTATTTATGAGATTTTAACCTCCAATTCTTTACACTGAGTTAATATTCATGGTGAAAAATAGAAAGATTTGAAATTATGAGTTGGTTGGTGTTCTAAAAGCTTAATTATTATTTTTTTTATTTTGCTACACAAACACTAATTTTTATCTAGAATTATATAATTAAATGCTTTTTTGCATGCATAATGTACTTGGCATATATTGTGAAAATATTATCATAATTTTTTTAATACAAATTTTAATCTGTGACGAATAATACATCCAGTGTATAATTATTATTTAAATTGATTTCATAATATTTGTAAGAAATAATTAGGGGTAAATATTTATATAAGATGTATTTGTGTTGATTACACAAAAGTGTAGATGGTGTGTTTGATAACCTAAATTAATGAAATATAATTTTATGCAAGAGAGAAAATTAATGCCATTTATTATGCAAATATCTTTAAAGAGAGAATATTAAAAAAAGTGTTAGAATAGAAAATTATTATTTAATTATTTTTAAAGATAATGTTAGTTTGCAAACTATTTTTGAGTGAATTAAGTCTAACATGAATAAAGAAAATATATTGTAATAATGTAAACATATATTTCAAAATACGTGAAACTCTTTTCGCAATTATATATTTAACATCTTAAAAAAAATTGATAATATGGCAGTATAATGAAAATAATTACGCTTATTTCAATGTAAAATCAACTGACACTTAAATTGTAATATGATGTAGCAAAATAAAATCATGCATGATGCAGATGTAAAGGCCATTTTAAAACTATTCGTTATGAATAATTCATGTATTTGCATTTTGAGTTTTCTACAAATTTATGTAATATGAAATAAATATTTAATAGCCTTTTTTCATTTTTTGAACCACATTACTGGATAACAAATTTTTAATATTTTCAAATATATATATTAATTCTAGTCCATAATTTGTTTGAAAAGTGATTCAAGTTTATATATCCGATATGAGCCAAGTACTTGTTGTCATCTCATTCGTATCCTTGAAAGATATGTCTTGTCGACATAATCCACAGTTGAATGCATTAGTTAAATTAAATTTTTACGTTGATACATCACGTTTATTTTGATAGTTTTGAATTGCGCAGATTTTAATGTGTTTTCATTTGTAATTTATCCTTTAATATAAAATTAAACAAAATTACCAATAGGTATTTGTCACTGGGGAAAGTAATAAAATTTTTCGATCAAATAAATCTCTTTGTGTGGTCTATATCAAAAGAAAAAAAAGAAAGAACTAATGCAATTTCTACAGCTCCAGCATGAGGGATATTTGTGCACTCCATCATCTAATTAGCATTTATCTATTGAATTCATCTTTGTGGATAAAAAGTGTATCACAATAGTTGAGGTTTTTAAAAAAACTAGTAATCCCAGCTGTAATTTGGATCTTTACAGCAGGAAATGTTTGCACGGACTGGAACTTCAGTGTGAGTGTTACTACTACTACACCACACCACACCCCCACACCACACACATCACATCATTGTGTCTAGAGCTGAGTTGCCCCTTTACAGTTTGGAAATGATGTGGATGAGAAGAAGACTGATTGGGCTCTGAGGCACTCTACGGTCATATTAGACCGGGACATACGGATTTAAAGTGGATTCCGAACCACTACATACATCCATGGCACTGTCGGGATTTGAATCCATCTGATGACTGAAGGACCAAGCGCCACAGCGCTAGCCACTCGGCCAACAGGCCCAGGAGGTCACATAACTGGAACTAATGAAAAGAGTTTCCCATAAAACCAATAGATATCTTGAGGCTGTCGTCTGAATGCAGAATCTGGCCAATGAGGCGAGATATAAAAGTGAACAGAGAGATAGAAGTGGACAAACGGTGATTGAGTGGTGTGGAGGAATAAGGTGATCTAAAATATTATCTGGTATGAAAGGAAGTGTGGTAGCTGAAAATCTTCGACGTCGCGGAATCAGCATTTGATCAAGTGATGGAAGAGATCTTTTCTAGGCATGTTTGAAATTCAATCTTACCAGTAAAGAGAACTGCAGTAAGTAAGAAAAATTGAGCTTGTTAAAAAATATTTTCTCCAGTGACAAAATTGTGAAAAGAAAGCAATAGGTATCGATTTAAAAATATTAATAATATTTAATTATAGTGTAAAAAGATTAAATTGATATCTAGAGATTAGTATTACAGCGATTGATTTGTTTAGTAAATTGAATTATGCACATGCATATATAGTTATTTGATAGTAAAAGTTATTTACTTGATGCTGATGGGCGATTGATGTTTAAATTGATTATTTGTCATTTAAATTTACTGTTTTAATGTTAGGATCCTCTTATTATTTAATTATAGTTTTTGTTGACTGATATTTGTTTGTTTAATCTGGAATTTTATATGCATATAAATTTTTATTTTTATCTTTATTGTGTTCTTTATTTTATTATACAGTAACTCACAAGATTCTGAAGTTTAATCGAATCTTCCGGGCAATATGTAATGTTGTAATGTTTAACTGATGTGATATTTTATGAGTTATGGCAGAACAATTCACTAGTATTAATTTAATTAATTATTGCGGGGCAAGTTTAGTGGGATAATTGCGGAGTTAGTTAATGAGGATCATATTAACCTTTGATGTTTTAGTCTAAAAGTGAAAGTTTAATGTCTAAAAGTATATTAATATAGATATATCACGAAAGGCTTGGATTAATAGTGGAAGCTTATCAATTTGATTAATTTTATTTAAATTCAACAACAATCCAATCGAATTTTATTTAATTTCACCAGATACACTTCGCAAGTCCAGTATTGTATGTACAATTATAGTACAATTGTATGTACAACCCTTAAATCAATTAACAACTTCGTGTGAATATGTATCTTTTGGATGGTCGTGAGGATCTATATATCGTCCCAACAGCCCTCATTACTGATCAATTATGTAGAAACGACCAATTTTTTGTCCTTACGCAAATGTTGTTGGTGGCTGTTTCAACCTACAACGCAATAATGCTGGATCACATTGAACTCAGTGTCTGGAGAAATACATTCTTTTGGATACTATTTCATATGTGGATTGAATATCACTTGTCATTGATATTGTCAATCAAAAATCCTAAAAATATTTAGCATTTTTGGAATATAGCAGAGTAACACATTGCTACTATTAATTACCTTTCCAACCATGGACTTAACTTCATGGTCTTCAAATTTGCATGATTTGATATTGCGTTTTGTTGCCAACTTTATTAAACATCATTTTGAGAATGGAACATCTATCGGGTCTATTTTAGATCACAAAGGAACTTGGATGCATTTTTATATGCTTTCTTTTTGTGTATTTTCAATATAAAAATAAGCATATTATATTTGTGCCTAATTGATGAAGTAAGGTTTGAGTAATGCTTTTGTCACATTTACTTAAATTTCAATAAATATAAATTTCCGATCACAATTTTTCTGGTTACTTTTTTAAAAAATTTTAAAACCGTTTACTTAACACCTCAACCGAACTGCTATTGTATACCATCAGTTACATGATAAAATAAAAAGAGAAATCTTGTAGGGACAATACAAATATCTCTACTTTAAAATTAATTAAATGGTTTTTACATCGTATAAACACTATATGTTTTGACAAAAAAAAAAAAAGAAAAACGACAAAATACTTTTATATTTCCCTAATTCAAGAAATAGAATTCATACACATTATTTAAACAATTGAAGTTATTATTTTGATATATAAAACAAAACCGAGGTACAATATATTTAATGTGCCATATTGAAAACCACCTGAATTTCATTGCTACAAAATTGATTTACACGTACATCAATAAGTTTTTTTTTATCAATTCAATTTGTATAAATAAATCTCTCTATAGCGGTCTTTTGTATTAACAATTTTCTTAATTATAATTTTTTTTTTTTAATAATTACTCGGAATTTTATGTTAGAAGTTTACAAAAAAGAAAGTATATTAAAAAATACATTATTTTAAAAGCTGTCATTTTCAAATGCCAGGCCATTGAAACAGCAAACATGTTACAATTTAAATGTAAATTATAAAGTATGGCTGCTATACTGTCCCCACATTATATCACAGTACTTTACAAAGTAAAAACCCATTAGTGAAGCATCTGGGGTTTTGAACCTTCTTTCTCCTCTCAGGTGCAAAGAAAGGACATTGTCCCATACATATTTACCATACCTATTTGATTTCATATGGCGTTTTGAACTAAATATCCCGGCACTGAAATACAGCATGCCATTTATCAGCTGCATATTTGAAAGGTTCTTACAATAATTTTTTCATACTGAGGCTAAGATCTGAAATTAAAGTATAAGAATGAACTTCTTTAGTCATTCTTGTTCTGTTTGTATTCTTTAGTGTTTGCAAAGAGAATATTTGCTTATCAAAATATTAAATTAAAAAAAAAAAACATAAGTAATAGAATATGAAGACTAGAGCAGTATAATATGATTATCTTATCAGTTGATGACAACAAATGGCTTTAAATAATCTTAACTAACAACATTTCCACCGTTATAAATTTACTTATTTATTTATCAGACGTTTTACGATGATATTCGTATAACCAAGTTTTACGATGTTGCCATTATATATTTAAAAATTTCCTACTCGCATTTAAATTTTTTCTTTCTTCTTCTTCTTCTAGTTTTCAAAGCAGAATAAATAAAATTATAGAAAAAAAAAATATTATCTTCCCACCTTTTTCTCAGTAAAACTTATTAAGTTTTCTCTTTTTGTATTACATTTCCCCCCTTTATGGTGATAGCGTCAGGAATTCCCAGAGAGGAGGAATACCGAATAAAAAAAAAAAAGAAAAGAACGAACACTCTCAAATAAAACGAAACAAAAAATAAAAAACAAGGTAATGTAATTTTCGTTTTTCATAAATTTGTTCTATTTCTTCGTGACGGGGGAGGAGGGGGTGGGATATAATTTTATTCTTTTCATGTCTGCTGGAATGCTTTCTGACTTTTTGAATTTCATTCCGGCGTGTCTCCAGGTAATGTGCCCACCTCTTATTTCATTTCTCAGGAGGTAATGGACCTGATTCTCTCTTTTTTAGAGCTCTACCCGTGGTGTGAAGCAACAGCTTTGACTCATGAAGAAGTAGGTGGAAACTTTCTGAAGAATTCTTTTTACACCAATATTAAAACACAAAATAATGCTGTTGTTTATTTACAAATCATAAGATTAAGAAACACATAGAAAAGACCAACAAACAAGAATGCTTTAGGTACAAAAAAAGCATTGTGCAATATTTTTTTTAAATGTATGGTGTTTTTTATGCATTTCAAAATTATTGTCGTATTCAAAATATAGTCTTATGATAGTGAAACTGGTTTGAATGTTCGTGTTCATTTCTTAAAAAAAATTAGTAATTTTTAAGAGAGATCCTTCTAAGATTATTATCATAATTTCCATCATTTCATTATAATAAATAAATTAATTTTTTTTTTAAATATATCAATTAAATTTTTAATTAAAAGCCATTTGAAATCTTAAAAAAAAAAAACCTTTGAAAAATTTATTCAACCAATTATAATAACTGGAGCTTAAATAATTGCACAACCATCATTGCGGCGTGTCTCCAGGTAATGTGCCCACTTCTTAATTCATTTCTCTGGAAGTAAGGACCTGATTTTCTTTTTTAGAGCTTTACCCGTCGTGTGAAGCAACAGTTCTGACTTAATTCATTTTCGATTTCTAATGCAGCTTTCTTTATAATTTATGAGCTATTTTTTTTTTTTAAATATTGAAATTATATTTTCGATTTTTAAAATTTATAATTTATTAAAATAGCTTTCTAATAAGAGCTTTTATTATATGTGTTTAGCAAGTACGAACCAATGATTATGCAAGGCTAGAGACCTTAGTCCAGCATTATTAATTTCTCATAAAAATATTTCTTTATTCAAATGCTACATGAAGAAATATAATAATAGTTTATGTATTGGGAATTTGTAATGACTGCTATCATTCATGTTTTTATTTTAAAATCATTAGCCTATTTTCAAAATGAGAACAATTCTTTTTAAATCAAGCATCTATTGCATAATAAAACGTAACAATTACCTAAACTTTAAAAAATGCTTCTTACCTCAATGATTCAATAACATTTTTTAACTTTCGTTTATCTCCTTTTAAAAAGGATGTTTTTCTATAAAATATTACTTTTCAGCTGAGTTAGAATAAAAGCTAAAACTTTACATAACAGAGCTCAATTAAAAATCAATTAATCAAGATTCTGAATTATCAAGATTCAAGAATGAATCAAGATTCGTTAAGAATATTTTTGCTTAATTATACTCATATTTTAAAGTAAATTTTACACAAATAAGGAAAGCTGAAAAATTTGCGAAACCGACTCAAAATATTCGCAATATTTCACAAAAATGTTCTTTAGATATGAAATACGTGTGAGCGAATCATGCCTGCATCTCATTTATTTCAGAAAAACAAGCATATTATTCCTCCACACAAGGCTTTTAAGCACAACACTTAATTCTATTGATCCTGTTAAGGATGGTTTGAAACAGGAACTCATTAACTCTACAAACTAAATTTTGCGGAAAAAAAAAAGGAGTGGGCGGAAAGGATGCTTTTAGAGTAAAGAAACTTCTCGCAAAAATCCATAATAAGAGAAAACATTGACTTTGCACGGCTCACGGGGTGGAGGGAGGGGAGGGACAAAAATCGTTTACAGCAACGAAGCTTGTCTTTCACGGTTGTCACATCAGCCAAAAATGGAACTATTTACTCATAATAAAAAAAAATTTAAAAAAGGAAAACTTTTATACCGGTTGTAAATGAACTGGAGGGGTTGTTATTGATCTGTTGAAACACTTTTTTTTTCTCTTTTCTTTTTTTAGAGAAAGTTCGTACATTTAATAATTAGTAAAATAAAAGCAGGACTTTTGAAGTTAGAGAGATGTAGTGTGAAAAAGAAGTATTAGCTATTTTTTTTAAACTTTCAGTTTTAGAATTAAAAAAATTACAGAAAAATATTCTTTTCAGCAATGTAAACAAATGCAAGTGTAAAGAAACATTCGTTGAGTTTCAGAAAAATCAATTGATTGAAAGGAAAAAGGTATGATGTAAAAAAGTACAGTGCTACAGGGAAAGGAAAAGAAGAACGTGTGAAAGAGTTCAGATTTCTTAAACAAGATGTCTAAAAGTATTCATTATATAATTTTCCTTCCTAAAATTTTGATTCAAAACATAAAAGAATTTCAGTTTCCCGATAGTATTTTTTGCCATTATGGGGGCATTAAGATTTTTAATATCAGAATTGGTTTCGTAAGGTTAGCATAAATCACTAAGAGATAATTAATTACAGAACAATATTCTCTTTAGTAATATAAACAAATGCAAGTGTAAAAAATCAAGTATGGTCTTAAAGACTATCGTAAAAATACAGTGCTACTGGATTTTTTTGAAATCGAAAAGAAGGGTTGAAAAGGGTTCAAATTTCTTGAACTATATATTTCGGAGTATTCATTACAAAATTTTTCTGCCTTAAATTTCGAAAAAATTTTTCAAAATGTTCAGTTTCACTCAGTACTTATCACTATGGTTGCATTAGGTTTTTTTAATAACATAATTTGTTTGATTTGATTAGTATAATTAAAAGAATTTTGTTGCTTATTATCCCACTTGGTAGACAGCAACATCTAGACCAAGTCCAAGAACCCATGGGGTCTTATGGAAGGAGAAATAGAAGGGTAGCTTCTGTTGTAATGGAGCGCCCGTAGATGGAGTAAGTAAGTAAACAATTTTACACAAATGAGGAAAACTGGGTAATTGCAAAACCGACTCAAAATATTCACAATTTTTTTCACAAAAAAGCTAACAAAGCTTCACATTTTTATAAAGTATTCTTTTCAACAATGTAAACATATACAAGTATAAAAAAAACCTTCGTTGCTATTCAGAAAAATCAATTAATTGAAAGAAAAAAGTATGGTCTTATGGCCTAATGTAAAAATACAGTGCTACAGGGTTTTGAATAGGAAAGAAGAAGGAGTGAAAGGGTTGAAATTTCTGAAACTATTTGTCTAGGTGTATTCATTACATAATTTACCTACCTAAAATTTCGATTGAAAAATTTAAAATGAATTTCAGTTTCACGACAGTACTTGTTGCTATGGTTGCATTAAATTTTTAATATCATAATTGGTTTCGTCAAGTTAGAATAAATTACTAAGAGAAACGGAAAAATATTTTATTCAGCAATGCATACAAATACAAGTGTAAAAACCTTCGCTGCGTTTCAAAAAAATCAATCAATTGAAAGGTAATAGTAATGTCTTAAAAAACTAATGTAAAAATACAGTGATACAAGGTTTTGCAAAAGGAAAGAGGAAGGAGTGAAAGTGTTGAAATTTCTTAAACTGTATGTTTAGGAGTATTCATTAAATGATTTTCTATCTTAGATTTCGATTGAAAAGTTAAAGAAGACGTTCAATTTCCCTCAGTACTTATCACTATAGTTGCATTAAGTTTTGTTAATATGAGAACGTGTTTAGTTTGATTAATATAATTAATGAAACTTGTTGTTTCTTATCCCACTTGGTAGAAAGCAACATGGCTAGATCTTGCGGTCTACCAAGTGGGATAAGAAACAATCAGGTTCTTAATGAAGACAAGATACAATACAACAAGATTCTTGGACTTGAAGAAACCATGTAATCTTATGGAAGGAGAAATACAGGGAAGGGAGGGTGTAGTTCCTGTTGTGATGGATCACCCGTAGATGGATGGAAGTAAGTAATTTTTGCACAAATGATTAAAACTGAAAATTGCGAACCAACTCAAAATATTCGTAATTTTTCACAAAAAGCTACTTTAAATATGAAATACATAAGCGTTCCAAGCCTGGTTCTCATTTTCGTTAAGAAAAACAAGCACATTATTCACTCCACACAAAGATTTTTTAAGCACAACACTTAATTCTATTGATCCTGTTAAGACTGGTTTGAAACAGGAACTCATTAACTCTGCAAACTAAATTTTGCGGGGAAAAAAAAAAGAGTGGGCGGAAAGGATGCTTTTAAAGCAAGAAACTTCTCGCAAAATCCATAATAAGAGAAAACATTGACTTTGCACGGCTCACAGGGTGGAGGAAGTGGAGGGACAAAAATCGTTTGCAGCGACGAAGCTTGTCTTTCACGGTTGTCACATCAGCCAAAAATGGAACTATTTGCTCTTAATAAAAAAAAATTTACAAGGGAAAACTTTATACCGGTTGTAAATGAACTGGAGAGTGTGTTATTGATTTGTTGAAACACTTTTTAGGGAAAGTTCGTACATTTAATAATTAGTAAAACAAAGAGCAGGACTTTCGAAGTTAGAGAGGTGTGAAAGAAAAAGTATTAGGTATTTTTTTAAAACTTTCAGTTTTAGAATTACAAAAAACAAATTTAGAGAATATTCTTTTTCAGCAATGTAAACAAATACAAGTGTGAAAAAAAAAACTTCGTTGTTTTTCAAAAAATCAATTGATTGGAAAAAAAAAAAAAAGTATCGTCTTAACAACTACAGTGCTACAGGAGGTTTTGAAAAGGACAGAAGAAGGGTTGAAAGGGTTCAAATTTTTAAAACTTAATGTCTAGGAATATTCACCACATAATTTTTCTACCTAAAAATTCCAATGAAAAATAAAAAATGAATTTCAGTTTCACGACAGTACTTGTCACTATGGTCGCATTAATTTTTTTATTATAAGAATTTGCTTCACATGATTAATATAACTAAAGAATCTTATTTCTTTATCCCACTTGGTAGACAGCAACATCTAGACCAAGTCCAAAAGCCTCTGTGCTCTCATGGAAGGTGGAAAAAATGGTGGGTCTGACTTAGGACCTTGAGCAGAATTTTTAATAGGTAGGGTTGTCAATGCTACACAGTAATATACCTATTCCCAATGATGCACAGTAATATTAGACCTACGGCTTAAAGTGGATTCTGAGCAACTATAAACATCCGAACCTGAAACCAGGACACCGAGCTCTATAACACTTGTTTCTCGGCCATCAGGTATCTTTAAATAATCTTAAATGTAGGTTCTAAAATGTTTGTTTTCTAAATATCTAAATAAAGGTTTTCAATCTGCAAACTGTTCATGTTTAATGAAAATTTACAGTAGTTCCATTCTCTATCTCCTTGATAGAAGGTACATTGCAGATTTTTTGATTTTGGGAGCATTATTACTGTTTGTCGACTTTTTATGGGAAGAAAGAAGACAAAAAGCTACCAGAAAGGCTAGTTGTTTGTACTTAAAGCTGTGTTTGATTGAGGAAAATTGATGTTTATTTTTATATTTGGGCATATATATTCCTTTGAAATACCACAAGGCGCACCATTTAAAAACCATTGCTCTAAGACATGCTTTTAACAAAAGGTACATAAAAAATTTTAATTGTTGTAATTGTAATTTTGTCCTCCATAAAAGATTGATCAATGTCTGTCTTATTTAATTTAGCTTAGTCTTTATGTTTAATTTTTTTATAATGTCAAGAAAACTATTCCTTATGACAATATAGCAAATCTTTTAAAATTTTTTATTTTTAAGCTCACAATTTAATCTAATTGGAATAAAGTAAGGGATCTGAACAACCGAGTGTCTAGTGCTCTGGTGCTTGGTGCCACATGTTTCGGGTTCGAGTGTCGACAGTGCTGTGGATGTTTGTAGTGGTTCAGAATCCAATTTAAACAGTAGGTCCCGGTCGTATATCTTCAGCCTTCGTAGTTCTCGCTAAAGTGAAGCGGCATATTAGCCTTAGTCATGGTTCACTCGCCTACGACGGATCTTCTAGGCCTATGTGAGGCTTTCCAGCACCAGCGGGATTAATTACTAACAATAAAGTAAAGTAGAGTACAATATATAAATATATGGATAGTAATTTCTTATTCTAATTTAATGGTAAGTGTAATTTGCAGGTTATGATATGTTAGCAATTTATTAACAGTAATTTACAATAATAACGTAAATCTCTGAATATTTTATATAAAATTTGTTTTCAAAACATTTTAAGCATCTTTTCATTGTTTATGTAATCAATATAATCATTCATTACATCATATAAATAAAAGATGTAAATAAGTCATAATATTTAAACAAAAACATTTATATATGTATCAAATATGTTTATTTCCTCTAAGTATAAAAAAACCCAACAATTTCTATTACACTCATTCCACTGGCCACGAAATAAAATTGTTTTTGAGAGACACTATCTAAGGTTGGTTAGAGACATTCACCTAGAAAAATAATCCAACGATCTGACAGCTTACTTTCCAAAAAAGGGCCAAAAAGCGTAAATAAAAAGGAGGACTTCACCACTTGTTTATGTATTTTATGACACTATTTTCTCGAAGAGGGAAAAATTTCAAGTCGAGTCTTTATTCCGATGGCGTCGGTGACTCTCAGGGTATTATTTCAGCGCCTGAAATATATATCTTTTTTTTTTTTTTTTTTTCTTTTTTTTCCCATCACCTTCTCGACTCAGTTTGTTGTAAAATATTGCTATTAAACCTTTCAACGTTCCACCAAAGTCTAGAGTACTTACGTTTCGGTTTTATGGCGTCTTCGTTGGGACTCGTAAAAATTCGAAAAATTTTTTTTTTTTTTTTTTGCTTCTTCTACTACTTCTCACCCCCACTTTTGACTTCATGTTGGGTTGAAATTGCCAGTGTTGTGTGTAGCCTTTATGCTACGTAAAATTACTGTTAAGAAGCTGTAATTTTGGCATTGTTCTTTTTTTTCTCCATCACCATATAAATGGAATTGGCGTGAAATATGGCGAGGAAATGGTGCGGTGCAAATTACAGGCTGATGTTGGCTGTAATATCGATCCATAATTCATTATGTGAAGTTTTTATTAAAAATCGCCAAATATCACAATCCATAATTCATAATAAAGACACGAACTACGTTGAAAAATATGCAATAATAGTATTATTTGTGAAATGTATTGAAGTTTGTATTCAGATTTATATTTTAATGCATTTTTAAGATAAATCGTTTAAATAAATCATAAAAAAAAGTACTATGATGTCTAATTTTTTCTTTCCCTCCCCCCCTTTTTTTTTTTTTTTTTCTTTTTCCATTTTTTCAAATAGTCAGATTTTTGTATTCGTTTCTTTCCGGTCAAATAAAAAATGTAATACTTAGTAACTACAGAAAAATATGTAATATTAGTATTATTGTATAAATATATAATATTAGTATTATTGTATTAGTAAAAATATATATTAGTAATTTATACTCAATTTACGTTCTGATGTATTTTTTTATGATAAATCATTGATATTATTTTAAATAAATCAAAAAAGCTGTATATTGCCCAATTTTTTTATCAAATAATCAGTTTTTTGTATTCTTTTCTTTCCAGTCAAATAAAAAGCTGAAAATACTACTTAGTAACTACATGAAAAATATGTAATAATAGTATTATTGCATATTGTATTAGTAATTATATTCACTTTTATGTTTTTATTGTATTTTTTTATGATAAATTTTAAATAATTCATAAAATCTGCCTAATTTTTTTCAAATAATCAAATTTTTTATTTTTTTCTTTTTGGTCAAATAAAAAAAAAAAAACTGAAATAGTTTATTATGACTGTTTGGAAGAAATAAATCGTGTTTATCAATTCTTCTAATTCATTTGTTTTATTTGTGCATTTTAATAAATAATTATCAGTTTTTATTTGATAAAAGAAAAGGAATTACTCCCTATTACACTGGTACAATCTAATAAATTATATAAAAGAAATTGAGATATTTTCTTTAAAAAAATATTAACAATTTTTTATACGGTTTACAAGAAATAGATAATACATAAAATCTGCTTACATAATTTCATCATAAATAATTTAATAAAATAATTTGTTCATTAGGGCATGTTTTTAATGTAAGTTCTACGTATACTATTTTTTAATGCATAATAAAAGATTAAAATCAAAATACAAGATACACTTAAAGCAATATATATATTTTTTTAATTAGTTTATGTTATTAATAAACAAATTTTTTAAAAAATATATTGCTTTAATTTTATATCTTGTATTTTGATTTTAATCATTCGTAAATTGATACACTTGGTAAATCAGCATCTAAATTTCTATTTAGTTTTTAATTTCTGAGTTAAATACATAAAATATCTGTTTTAATACATAAAATATATTTACTAATAAACTAATTTTTAAAAAATATGCTTTGCTAAATAGTATATGTTGCATTTTGATTTTAATCACCCAAATGAATACATGGTGGCAAATCAGCAACTGAGTTTCTATTTTGGGAATCATTTCCTCAGAATAAAACAAACAGCACGACTCCCTTAGCTAGTATGGTGAGTGATGAGGCATAATTCTTCCGAGGCCTCAAGAGCACCCTGTCGACATGGCGGAATCGGGTGATCCACAAATCACTGGCTGCCCCGTGGCTCCTGGCCATTTCTCTTGACTCTCCTGCTGGCGATTAGAGAAAGTGCTGGCTAACAAATTGACACAATCGCAATGGAAGGGATAAACTTTCCTTTACTGCTCTTTGATGCATCGTCATAAGTTTTATTTTCTTAACTGTAGTATGTAAGTTTTTTGATTGCTTAACATAATGGAAAAATGTGAGTTTTAGCAGTTATGTATGGTTTGGTAATTGAAATTCTATATCATTCAATGTTTTAAATGGGAAAATAGGAATAATAACTATTATTTTATTAAATAGCTATGTATGTGATCAGGTGTTGCTCCTTTTTAGTGAATAATTATCACATATTTTTTAGTTTTGTTAGTCTGGTTTTTAGACGAAACGTGAATGAAAAGTTAATCGGAACTTAAAAATTGTAGAAATATATTTAATCTCTTATACAAATTTAATTTTTATATTTAAGCAGTTACACATTGATATTGTTATGAAAAATTGTTACACTGATTGTTAACAGTTACTTATAATCGTTATTATAATTTTTACTAATTAATTGTTATATTGTTAAATATTAATACTGTTCCATTGTTAAATCTAATGAATGTTATTAATTTGATATCCAGTTTTAAAGTAATGTTATTATTATATGCAATGTTTTATAACAATTAGCATTCTTATAAACAATGATCTTGTTATAAAAAGGATTGATAACTGATATAGTTATATAACAGTGTTGTTAAAAATGATAATAAATACGATTATCATCGATAGATAATTAAAATAAATAACCATAGATAATTAAAATTAAAAATTACACTTTTATTTAATCATTATTGGCTAATTAGGGTATATTTTTTCCACTTAAAAATTTAAGAATTTAAAGAAAATAATCCTATATTAAAATTTTACAAAAATGCATAAACTAATTATATGTTACATTATTAATTGTTAATAATGTAACAAATAGCAATTAATAATCTTCCATTGGTAAAACTAATGAATGATATCAATTTGATGTTCAGTTTTAAAGAAATTGTCTTATTATATACAATTATTTATAACAATTAACATTCTTATAAATAATGATCTTGTTATAAAAAGGATTAATACTTTTTATATAGCTATATAACAATGTTGTTTAAAAAACGATAATTAAAATTATAAATTACACTTTTTATTTAATTATTATTGACAAATTAGGGTATACTTTTTTTGTACTTAAAATTTTAAGGGTTCAAAAAGAAAAATAATTAGATATTACAATTTTACAAAGATTATATACTAAAGTTTTACAAAAATTATATACTAAAGTTTTACAAAAATTCTAATTTATAAAGAATTATCAGGGCCTGAATGGCCCCTAGTGGCTGCGCTCTGGCTCTCAGTACCACAGGTTTCAGTTCGAGTCCCGGCGGTGCCATGGTTGTTTGTAGTGGTTCGGAATCCACTTTAAAGTAGGTCCCGGTCTAATAAGATCGCAGAGCGTTGCGGGGGCATTGTTACTCCCGCGTCCGTAGCTTATCTTCAAGTTACACGCCCCCTGGGTAATGCAAAGTGAGTACGTCTGCGCAGCACGCGCCTTAAGGCATCCAACACCAAGGAGTCTGTGTTTGCCAGCTGCATTAAGAAAAAAAAAATAAAAATAAAAAGTATCATTAAAACTTTTGAATTATAATAACTATTCTCACAAGAAAAATTGTTGACTCCCCACAAACAAATTTTCATTCTTTATCAAAAAATTTTACTTTTAAATAAAAATAAGCAGGAAATTTTAAAATATTCCAACAAAAAAAAATGTTGCATACGTTAGATTTAAATTTATTTAAGGCAATATTAAGTAAAAAAGCATAAATATATGGAAATATTTACATTAGATTTTGCATTGCGTCTATGAAAGAAATAATGCAATAATAATGAAAAGAAATACATGTATGACATTTATGGAAGAAAATAATAGTTTAATGCAAAAATACTTTTATCAAATATAAAATATATTTTCTATGCGTTTATTGAAACATTGTTTTTGGCGTAGTTCAACATTATTGATTAATTTTTCTATTTATCTGTATATTTAATAAAACTTTTTTTTTTTCGTCTTAGTTCAGAAATTATTGAATTAAATATTTTACATTTTAACAGAAAAAAATATTGCCTCTTATCTAAAATTAAACAAATAAAAAAGTCAACTTCATTATTTGAAAACCGAACATTCAGTATGGCTATGTCTAGAGGAATTTCTTTTTCTAGGATTTACTTTGAACTAACATTTTTACTATGACTTTCTTTCTTTTGTTATTTAAAATCTTATTAATTTTACTGTATATTTGGTATTTTAAAAATTACACTTCCGCTGTGCCAAATTTAACTAAAACAAAAAAAAAAAATTAAAATTTTAAATTTAAGAGTTTAGCAAGAAAAGCAAAAGACATTTTTTTTTTCATTAATCAATAAAAATCGCTCGTTTTCATTTACAAAAATGCATTCTATATTAATGCAATAATTTGTAAAAAGTATGTGGGATTCAGATACATTTAATTAAATAAAAATAAATTAAATAAAAAGTTTATTTAAAATTTCAGATCATATGATTTGTGTATTCCAGACACGTTTGAATTCTCAGCAAAGTAAAAGAATGTTTTGATCGACTCTACGTAGTGCACAACGAACGTAAAGGCACACAATAGAGAAAATAAATAAGCTACAGAAATTTTAATAGATCCCAGAGATAAGTATGCTTTTTATCAAAGACAAAATGTATTTACTATATATTTATTAAAACAATGTTTTAACAGAGTTCAACATTATTGCTTAATTCTTCTATATATATATCTATATATTTAATATAATATTGGTGTAGCTTATTTCAAAATTATTGATTACATATTTTACATCTTAACAGCAAAATATTAATTTAATGCATCTTATCTAGAATTCAGATACATTTAATTTAAAAAAATTAAATTAAATAAAAAGTTTATTAAAAATTTGTATGGTTAAACAAATAAAAAAATTCAACTTCATTAAATGGAAACCCAACATGAAACATTTATTTACTATGGCTATGTCTATAACTTTCTTTTTCCTATGATTTATTTTGACTACGACTTTTTTTTCGTATGATTTACTTTGATATTTTAGGGCCTGAATGGCCAGTGGCTACGCTCTGGCGTTCGGTACTACAGGTTTCGGGTTTGAGTCCCGGCTGTACCATGGATGTTTGTAGTGGTTCAGAATCTACTCTAAGCCGTAGGTTCCGGTCTAACGTGATCAGAGCGTTGCGGAGTATGTATTACTCCATGCCCCATAGCTTATCTTCAAGCTGCACATACCTCTTGGGTAGTGCTAAGTGAGGCAACGTCGGTGCAGCATTTGCCTTAAGGCATCCAGACAATTGTATAAGTGTTTGCCAGCTGTATTAGAACAAAAAAAAAAAAACTTTGTCATTTTTGCTATGACGTTCTCTTTATTTTTCTTGTTTAAATCTTAATTTTTACTTTATATTTAATATTTTTAAAATTTTCACCTACATTGTAACAATATTTAAGTGAAACAGAAAAAAAAAAAAAAATAATGACAACTTTAAATTTGTTTCAAGTTTCAGTGAAGCAAAATAGACATTTTAAATTAATCGACAAAAATCACCCATTTTCATACAAAAATTCATTTTGCCTTAACACAAAAATCATAAACAATGAATTATGTGTGATTGAGGTACATTTATTAAAAATTTGAAATCATATGATTTTATTGTGTATTCCAGTTGCGTTTGAATTTTCAACAAAGTAAAACATAGTTTATTGCCAAAACAACGTCTATAATGCTAATTTACTACGTAGTACACAACAAATGCACACTCACACGCACAAAGAGAAGAAAAAAATAAGCAACAGAAATGCTAATAGAACATAGAGATCAGTACGCGAAATTCACAGCACGAAATCAGAGATTTAAATAATAGTTTAATTTATGTTTGCATGCACTAGTAGCACTAACGAGGCTTCTTATTGGGTGAGTGAGGAAATTTAAGCATGGGAAATTGATTCAGGAGTGGTGGATTTAAATAAAATTAAATAAATTGATAAAACTAATTAACCATAATTTTAGAAAAACTATTACAACACTTGCCATAATCCCAACAGACTACTCCCGTCAAAACTTAATTAAATTAATACATGTGCTGTGTTTTCTGCAATAACTAATAAGAATCCCCATCAATTAAAACCACAACATTACATATACACTGAAGTGACAAAAGTCATGGGATAGCAATATGCAAATTTTCAGATGGCAGTAGCATCGCGTAGAACAGGTATAAATGCGCAGTGCTTTATAAGAACTTTCATTTCTGTTCAAGTTATTCATGTGAAGAGGTTTTGACGTGATGATGACCGCACGACGGGAATTAACAGACTTTGAAAGCGGAATGTTAGTTGGAGCTAGACGCATGGGTCATGCCATTTCGGAAATAGTTAGGGGAATTCAACATTCCCAGATCCACTGTGTCAAGAGTAGGCCGAGAGTATGAAATTTCAGGCATAACATCCCACCATGGACAGCGCAGTGGTCGACCGCCTGCACTTAACGACCGAGACCGGCGACGTCTGCAAAGAGTCGTAAATTCTAACAGACAAGCAACACTGCGTCAAATAACCGCAGAAATCAATAATAGGACGTACAAGGGGACTTGTCTGTTAGAACTGTGCGGAGAAATTTGGCTTTCTTGGGCCATTCCAGCAGAAGACCGACTCGGTGCCTTTACTGACAGAACGACATCGCTTGCAGCGCTCGTGGCCACGTGAGCATATCGGTTGGTCCCTAGATGAATGGAAAACCGTGGCCTGGTCCGATGAGTCACGATTTCAGTTGGTAAAAAGCTGATGGTAGGGTTCGATTGTGGCGCAGACCCACGAACCATGGACCCAAACTGTCAGCAAAAGGCACTGTTCAAGCTGGTGGTGGCTTCGTAATGGTGTGGGCTATTTTTTCATGGTATGGACTTGGTCCTCTGGTGCGACTGGACCGGAACATTGACTGGAAATGCTTATGTTCAGCTACTTGGAGATCACTTGCAGCCATTCATGGACTTCATGTACCCAAACAACGATGGGATTTTTATGGATGACAATGCGCCCTGTCACCGGGCCACAACTGTTCGCGATTGGTTTGAAGAACATTCTGGACAATTCCAACGAATGATCTGGCCACGCCTAGATCGCCCGACATGAATCCCATCGAGCATTTATGGGGACATCATCGAGAGGTCTGTTCGTGCCCAAAAATCCTGCACCATCAACGCTTTCACAATTATGGACGTCTATCGAGACAGCATGGCTCAATATTCCTGCAAGAAGATTTCCAACGACTTGTTGAGTCCATGCCACGTCAGGTTGCTGCACTTCGCCGGGCGAAAGGAGGAGGGCCGACACGATATTAAAGGAGGTATCCATGACTTTTGTCACTTCAGTATGTATATGTAAAAATTACAAAATAATATTACAAAAATTATTAATAAAATTAAGTAATAAAAGGAAGAGGTCGCTGAGCCAAAATAATTAATTTAGTGATCAATTAATTAGATTAACGTAATTGTTCATATACAAATAAATTTTATGAATAAATATCTTTTATGTATACATGTTACAATTTACTACACAAAAGTAGATGGTAGCATTA